>CM065638.1:39282639-39472639 GCA_033220585.1 Dipteronia sinensis
TTGTCGAGGTGGATGCACAGTATGGTACCTGTTCTTCCTGGTTTGTATTTCTGGTGCTTTGTCTAGGTAGCCGAGGTCCTGGCCTCGCTAGGTAGTGATTCCTTCTAGGCTGCAATGTCGATCTTGCTAGGTACATGGGAACTGAGGTTGGTCCTCACTGGGTAGGTACCTGCTAGAAAAATTCTCCTTTGGTCCCTTGCCAAAAAACTCTGTTAACAAAAGTCCCCCCTGACTTGAACACCGGTGCCAGGTTGGGGTTGGAAACAGGATTTAGTACACATGGAGAATTTTTGTAAACATCTCGTGGAATGGAATATTCCTCTTGCACGCTGACTTAAAGAGACCTTCCACATGGCTAGTTGGGGTAGGCCGAATTCAAAATAGGAAATATCCCGGAGGCGCGCGGATCTCGAAATCGTTTTCCCCAAGTTACCTATTATCCTGCGACATTGATGACCTTTTGTGCCCGTTAAAAGTAACCGCTTCCATCCCTATATAAACCTTGCTTCTCCATGGTGTACTTATTCTTTCTCCGAGCATCTTCTTAAACCTGTGCTAACCCTAGTCTTCTTTCTCTTCATCCCTCATTCCCAATTTCTTCTATTTTCAAAAAAGTTCTTGCTTTGGTTCGGATATAATGTCTTCTCCCCGATAATGACAGTATTGAACAATTCTTCACCGGTGATGTGTCTGCCAGTGGGAACCTTGCCCATAGGAAGAGAACGCGTGTCGATGATGATAGTGGGGATGATGTCCCTCTTCAACAACGCCGTCGGTCAAATAGGAACGTTGCAATCGGGACGGGTTTCACAAATGACCCTAGCGCTGCGGTTGATGTAGACCGGGAATAGATTGGGGAATCGGGGGATATCATGGCCGGTGGAGATCATACCGGTGAAGTCACAGATACTGTGGGGAGGGTGCTCGTCCTTCTTTACGAATATCGGAGTATCCCCGATTCTGCTAGTACCAACGACACTATCAGGCATTTACAGAGAGATTTTAGGATCCCTAAAGATATTACGATCTCCATACCCCCCACATGGGTATGATATGTATACTCTAAATCTTGGCGAGCTTCCGATTCATACGATGGCCTTCGACAGTGGAGTCAGGCTACCTCTTCACCCTACCTTGCTTAGGGGGTTGCACGCCTTACAGCTCGCTCCCCTCCAACTAACACCAGGGTTCTAGAGGCTCCTGGTAGGGTTCCTGGTACTGTGGAGAGAACAGTGTGAGAGAGTTAACATTGATCGTGAACCGTGGCTAGACGAGCTTGGATACGTGTTCCAGATCGCTGCCAATTCTCTAGGCTCGAAGGGGCAATTTTATGCTCGAGCCAAGAATAATTTGAAATTCTTGGTGCCAGGGGCCACGAAGAAGGATACCTCATGAAGGGAGAAATGGGTTGTCATCAAAGGTGAATGGGGCAGCTCGGTTCATATCAGAGGAACTGAGTTCAAGGTTCCTACTTGCTTTAGTAGGAAGCCCGAGTTGGAGAAGAGCAAACGCTCTGCTGAGTCGGAGAAGATCTTGAAGGCCATCATGGCTCGAAATTAAGTTAATATGAAGTATCCTACCTCGTATGCTTTCGATACAGGGAGGGAAGAATACTACCTCTGGGTCTCCAGTGCATTTCCAAGTAAACACATCTCTGACTTTGCTTCTACTATATTGTTTATTTTACTCTGTAGGCATTAATATTTATCTATCTTGGTAATCTCTATAGTGTCCCAATCAGTTCCAGAGGTGGAATTCCACCCTTCTAGTGGTATAAATGATTCACCACCGACTTCCCTTGTCAGGCTTCCTATTCCAGCTGGTTCTGACCTCGGTGGATGGGTAGGTACTCTTGCTGGACCCAGTGGGACTTTGGTCGATGTACCTGGAGCTTCCACTCCTCTCCTAGCTAGATCGCTGGAAGCCTTTACTGCCAGAGTGGGGAGGTACCGAGGTACTCCTAGTCAGGTGTAAGATGGGTCGCCCATCAGTCCAGTTATTGCCGCTGTTGCTGATGCTGCTGATCCACCATCTCCCTCTACTTCTTCTGCGGTGGCAATTGATCAATCTACCAAGGCCGAAAGAGGTTATGATCCTGCTGTTACTAATCGGGTTGTGCCTCGTGACAAATCGCGGTCACAGTCGAGGTCAAAAGATACTAGCCGGGATGAAGTCTTGGCTAAGTTTAAAGCTTTCTGCCTGGGTGGGGGTCTGGAGGCTATGACTTCCATGCCTGTCGATTTCTTAATCTCCAAAGGATCCGCTCTTCTGGCCTAAGTGAGCTATCCTGTTTAGTCTTCTATCTCGATTTCATACCTAGCAACATTTCCACTAATGTTTTGTGCTTGGCAGGCCTTCAAATTCAACGTAGCTATGAATCACCAGGTTAGCTCCCTCTGGAACAAGGTTAAGGAGGCCAACGTCGAGCTAGGAAAAGCCAAGGAGAAGCTTGATAAAGCTACTAGGGGTATGGCAGTTCTGAACCAGTCTCTGAACCATGCCAACGAAGAAGTAGATAAAGCGAAAGTCGATAGGGAGCGGATGCAGCATGTTTTGGATACCGAGTTGCTCAGATCCCTCCACTGCAGGGAGGAGAGGGAGATCCCGAAGGGGAAAGTAGCTGAGCTAGAGAAAGAAGTTCTATCTCTTTGTGATAGTGTGGCTAGCCTGGATGCTCAAGTAGACACTGCATTCAGGGATGGCTACTTCTTTGCTGGCTATCAGATGGCTTTGGCTTTCCCTCCTCCGTTCGACATGAGGGTTATCGAGGCAACCGTTGTACACAAGTGACAATAGCAGGTTGATTCCCGTGACTCAGATGTAACTTAAGCCGTTCTTGACTCATCTGGTATGGCGCGATTGTTTCTAAAACCACTGCCATCTTCGTCGTCTGCCATAGTTCAAAAGAGCTCTTTGGAATGTAAAGATCTAGAGGTTCACCCCCTCCTTCTAGTGCTAATTGTTGACTGTGACTTTTGATAAGCCAATCGGTCAACGTTTTAGTATGACAATAAGAAAGTGAAAGTAACAAGAACAAGAAGTTTTACGTGGTAAACCTCCAGAAACATCCACTGTTGCCGCTTAGCGAAGAAGAAAATAATTCACTATGAGAATGCTTGTTACAGTTGTTTTCATGTCGCTTTACAATGATAGTTCAGCCATATTTATATCTTCATGTAACTGAACTAATTCTAATTCTAATCGTATAAGTTTTCGAACTCCTTAATTGGAATCGAACTCCAATACTAGTAGAATATATTGATCTGGATTTGCTTTGGTGTTTATCCTTTATCCTTCAAAAGAAAACTCCATTAATTTTGAACACTGGTCTTGATGCATGTTTCCTTGTTTGAGCATGTTGCTCAGAATTTGTCTATAAGTCAAACTCTACTTATCACCTTTCCTGCTTAGGCCAAGTAGAAGTCTTCGATGAGTAGAATTCAATCCTTGACGTGTTTATTGGAATCCTTTAATATGTATGACACGTCAACCGGAATTTCTACGCACAACAGAAGGCATCATGTCGAACGAGAGTACGACTTCGAGCCTAATCTTTACCTGGACCCCTACTGGTATAAGAGCTGAAATCGAGGAAGGTGTTGAAGTTAAGAGTGTCGAACGACAGATAATTGTACCCAACCCATCATAAGTAGCTATAGAAAAATTAAGGATGCTAGAGACAGGAGCCATACGTGTCATCGCAGATAGGGTCGAACACCCAAAATAAATAGAGGCTGAGGAACCATCGTGTTCTGGCAGGCCACTAGGTATTTTAGCTGGTGACAACCCTGGAAGTTTGCTCACTGATGATGACATGGATAGCTTAAGAATGATATATGGTATCCTCGACCATGTCGTTCTACAGCTAGAGAGCATGAACGAGCCGACTTGGATATCCCTGGATGGACTTGCTTTTACGAATATAACTTTCATCAGAGGTTTAGGTTTCCTGTCCCCTCTTTGGCTCGATGACTATTGGTTCATTATGATATTGCCCCCGGTTAATTGATGCCAAATAGTTGGAGGACACTCATAAGCATAACTGTCCTACTTGAGAAATATAAGTTAAAGTTTGGGTTAGGCTCGCTTCTTCATAGTTACTACTTGAAGCAGCGTGTGCACTAGAAAGGTTAATTCTCGTTGATCTTAAGGTCTAATGTGACACATCTTATTACGGACCTCACAACAAACGACCGAAGGTGGAAAGATACATTCTTTTTTGCAAAGGGTTCTTTGATTGATGGGCCCTTTGGGAACAAAAAATACATCTATCCTAAAGTCTGGAATCGACATGGTGAGTGTCTATCTTTAGTATCATTTAGAATTTTTTAGTTTCCCTAAGTTTTGACTAGTCTTGGTCCTTGTAGAGTTAGCAAACAAAAAGAGTAGACCTCGGTGCGATGATGATATCGGTCGTACAAAGAGTATGTTGGCAATCCCTACCAAAGAAAGAAGTTGGAAAGTGTTGATCCAGGAGGTAACCTTAGGCCTAGTACCATTTGGCTTCATTCTACATCGAATATGCCACGAACTCCTTATCCTCGCCTTGATTAGTAGAGGGTTTGAGATGCTTTGTGGTACAAAATTTTTGATCCCCTATAACTGACGATGAATGTCATTTCGTAGCTAAGTCAATAACAAATATGAAGTTCAACATGCCCAATTTGGAAGAGGCGCTGAAATGGTAAAAAGAAGCTATGGCGAAGAAGAGGGAAGCTGCACTCGCCAAGAAGAGGAGTGTAGAGGGAGTGACATCGATAGATAAGTCGATCATCCCCGTCGATGAGCCACCCTTCGAGTCATCTATAGAGATGGATCCTCCAAGGGTACAAAAGAAAAGGAAGAAAAGTTGAATACTAATAGCGAATATATTTCTTAGGCTTTCCAGACACAACTGAAGTGCATGAAGCTCCAAAAAGCAAACATCGCACTGATGCGAGAGTGTGTTACAATCGACAAGGATAAACAAGAAGCGGAGAAGAAAGCTTGAGCGTCGACGAGGAATTGGCCAAGTCTAAGGAGGCCATTGCTGATAGAGATCAACAATTAGTGGAGGCCGAAGCAAGTCTAGTCGAAAGAGATCGACAAATAGCTGATTTGAATGAGCAACTTATGAGCCTTTCAATTAAGGCCATGTGTGTTGACATGGTCGATCTCTTTAGGAAATATCTAGCTGGAGAGCATTCGAAATGGGACCCCCAAGCCGAGATTGTAGAATGGGAGGAGGCTGAACGCCTTGATGCTAAGAAATCTCCATCTGCTGATGAAGATGTTGGGGGGATCGACAAAGGCCTTGATGGAGCTGCTGATCCAGACGCTTCTGCTGACGGCTCGATGCAAGACCAGCCTTAATTCTGCCAAAAATTTCTATTTACTTGTGTATACATGATTTTCTCTTTATTTGGTTCTCTACTGTAATACTTTATCCCAATTGAATGGATGGGGGTCGACTCGACCGTTTATTGTTTTTTGATTGCATAATCATGTTATTTCGTATTGTCTTACCTCACATACACGCGTAATTTAGCTTAGGTTGACACGACCATTATATTCTTAAAGAATCGCGTACGTGCGTAATTCTATTAGGTGGACACGACCGTTACATGATAAATAATAGCTTACAAGCGTGATTTCATTTAGGTCGCACAATTGTAACATAAACAATCGAGTACATGCGTAAATCATTTAGGTCGACACGACCGTTGTATTGATAATTAATCGCTTACAAGCGTGATTTCAATTAGGTTGACATGACCGTTACATAAAAAATCACGTACATGCGTAAATCATCTAGGTCGACACGACCGTTATAAAAAATCGCGTTCATGCGTAAATCATTTATGTCGACACGACCGTGAAATAAAAAATCATGTACATTCGTAAATAAATGGTTGTCCCCATTGATACTCCCCTAACGTTCTGTGTGTACGGTCGGTTTTGGACACTGGGAGTTGTAGTTGTACTTCCTTGAATGTAGGGCTTCGAATCGCAATTCCTTGAATGCAGGATTTCTGGTCGTAAATCCTTAAATGCAGGGTTTCTTGGTCTAATTGTGTTCTTGTCAGAACTTGTTTCATAGCTTTGTCGTTATCGATAGCTCTTTATGGTAAGTAGTAAAAAACTTTGAAACTTTGTTTTTTTGTGAGCTCAATTTTGCACTTAGTTGCAACTAAGGTGTCATCGTAGCTCTTGTCGATCGACTTTGTTAGTATCAAAAACACAATGAAAACAATAATGTAGAAATAAGAGATTATTGAGATTAAAAATGATATTGTTTTAACTGCAAAGCATTCCAGCTGTTGTGTATCTCTCGACCGTCAAGGTCTCGTAGCTTGTAGGCTCCTCGTCCTCTTACGCCTGTTATTCGATAGGGCCATTCCCAAGTCGGACCCAGTTTTCCTGTTGCTTGATCTCTTGTATTTTTGAAAACCCTCCGTAGCACCCAATCACCGATTTTGAAGATTATAATTTTTACGTTCTTGTTGTAATGTCGAGCGACTTGCTGTTGATAAGCATGTATTTTTAGGGCAGCTTGCTCTCAACATTCGTCCAGATGATCTAACTCGAATTCAAGTTCTTAGGTTGTTTTGTTCTTCGCGGGGGTTTTCACCTCGTGCTGTTGATAGTTGTGTTTCAATGGGAGTGAATGCTTCCAAACCGTAGACAAGTGAAAATGGTGTTTCTCCTGTCGATCGACGTGGAGTTGTCCTATACGATCATAAAATCTCATGGAGTTTGTCAGCCCATTCACTTTTTTCAGCTTCGAGACTTTTCTTCAATGTGTTTATAATGGTTTTGTTGGTCGACTCTGCTTGTCCGTTTGCTTGAGGGTAGCGGGGAGTTGAGAAACTCAACTTGATACCGTATTTGTCGTAGAAATTTTAGAAGTCGAACGAAATGAATTGAGACCCATTGTCGGTCACTATCTCCTTGGGTATTCCAAACATGCAAATTATTTGTTTCCGTACAAAGTTTTGTACCTATATGTCTCTTACGTGTTGAAAAGCTCATGCTTCGACACATTTGGTGAAGTAGTCTGTTAAAATTAGCATGTAGACAACCCCTCCTGTTACTGTTGGGAGTTTACCTACAATATCCATACCCCATTTCATAAAGGGCTAAGGGGCCGAAATTGAGTTTAGCGTATCGGGGGAAGGTGAGATACTTGGGCGAATCTTTGGCACTTGTCGTAGTGTTTCACATGTTTTTAAGAGTCTGATCGCAATTGTTGGCCAGTAGTTTCCGGCACTGATTGTGTTCGACAGACTCCTCGCACCAGAGTGATTTTCGTATTCTTCGTAATGAAGGCTTTTCAGGGCGTTGTATGCTTCACGGGGGGTGACGCATCTCAAATATGGACCTGTGAAAGACTTTTTATAAATTTTACCATACAAGATGCAGAATTTAGCCAATTTATCCCTGATCTTTCTTGCTTCCGCTCTGTCGCTTGGCAGGATGTTGGCTTGTAGGTAATCTCTTATTGGATCCATCCAACTTGAACCAGTGTCGATTGGTGCTACATTTTCTTCGCTATGTATTGTGGGCAACAATTGATGCACGATAGGTACAGATTTGGGGCCATTAGCCTGAGTTGTCGATCCTAGGTTGGCTAGAGCATTTGCTCGAGCATTTTCTGTTCTTAGTACCTACAATATAGAAAAATTTTCAAACGTCGACTCCAGTTGCTTGGCTTTGCCAAGTATGATGCCATTCTTTTGTCCTTTGCTTCATACGTCCCGTTCATTTTCTGTACGACTAACTATGAATCGCTTTGTACCTGTATGTTCTTTATGCCTAAGCTTATTGCTAGGTCGAGCCCGGCGATCAACGGCTCGTATTCTTTTCATTATTTTTCGTATGAAAGTTGCAGTAGATCTACTGTTCCAGGTTTTCCCCATGGGGGGATTTAAGCACAAGTCCAAGACCACTCCTTTTTATATTGCTTGACCCGTCGACCGACAGGGTCCATTTTACGTTTGTCGCATCTTTCGTGAGAGTTGAAAATACTATAAAGCGTGTGTCTACTAACCTAGAGGGGGGGGGGGGGGGTGAATAGGTTTTAGTTGATTTATTACCAACTTTTTGACATAATCAACTTTAATAATGCTACCCCATATTATCAATCAACCAATCCAAAATAAACATGCGGAAATCAATAAAAACACAAGGATTGATTTACGTGAGAAACCCTCCAACTGGGCAAAACTCACGTGATATCCTTCTAGCCACACACGGTCTTCAAATCCACTATTTGAATGAAATACAATCTAGGTTGACTTCAAGTCACACTATACTTGGTCACTAACCCTTTCACTCTACCCAAAGTGCCTTTAATAGTGATCCTAGACCAACAAGTTTGTGCACTAATCCACTTAGTCACAAAGCTTAACAATCAATGAAGAGATTAAGCAACCTATGTGAATATGTAAAAATATTCTATCATGCAATTAATGCTAGGCTACACTTGCTTATCTAGGAATTTAAAGATGACAATAAGTGCAAATCCTAGATATCAATATCTAAATGCATAGTAAGTAGATTTAGCTAGAAGGGTAAAATGGTCCTAAATGCTAGCTATCAATAATCAATGTCCTCAACCAACAAACAACAACTCAATCATGTTATAAATGCCATTAAACATAAAGACATGCATTAAATTCACATAAAAGAGCTAAACCTAGGCAAAAAAGAACATAAATGATGCAATGGAGATTTAGGACATGTTCATATTACCTAGTCAACAAAAGCAAGAAGAATCCATGATGAAATGATGCTTGTGAGATGCTAGATGCTCATGGATTGATGTTTGGTTCAGTAAAGGTGGGTTCTTGGGAGTTTCTCTCTCTTAAAGAAGCTTGGTCTCTCTAAAAGTGGCTTCTTGAATTCACAAAAACGAGCAAGGAAGAAGAGAGAATATATATATATATGGGAGCCCTAGTCAAAACTATGTCGTTTTGAACTTACAGCACAAAAACCTGTCAATACCGCTCTGCATATCGTGGCTCAGGTAGGTTGTCCAGACCGGGGTACACACATCAGTGCACATACTGGACAACAGCGCGGTGTAGGCCGCTGTGCATGCAGATGCACATGTTGCGGTATAGGCAATAGTGGCCTACTGGACAACACCGCGACTTGGACCGCTATGCGTGCAAATGCATAAGACGCGGTACAAGAAGCATGACCCTACTGAGGTATACCGCTCTGTACGCCATGGTGCAAGCATAGCTTGCCAAGCGGTCTAGGCCGCGCTAAGAGAGTAAATTCTCTTTTCCATGCAAACTCAACACACTAAGAAATGTGCAAAATGCGCAAGTGTGGAGTGTGGAAAATGGCATACAATGCATCATTCAATTACATGTAAGCAAGAATATAATGCATGTAAGTGAGTTTGTGCAACTGAATCTCTTCAAAGAGAGTTAAACAAGTGTTATACCTTTGAAGTGCTCTTGAGCTTGGAAATGCCGTCGAGACTTGATCACGAATAATGAGACCTAATCTACCCTTACAATCAAATCCCCCAATATGGTTTTTCAACGAAATGAGTCAATCAAAACGTAAGGAACTTACAAGAGTCATTAATTCTTGTTAGGCCTACAAGTTTACGTTAGGAGTGAAGTCTGCTATGAAGTCAGCGAATACCTGTGATTTCATTATTGTGGGTAGCTGGAATGAGATGTCGTGTTCGCCGATCTCGACCACCCATTTTGTAAGTAGACCTGAAAGTTCTGGTTTATGCAATATATTTTTTAATGGGAAAGAGGTTAGTACCTTGATTGGATGACATTGGAAGTATGGCCTTAACTTGCGTGTGGCTATGACAAGTGCTAGGGTCAACTTCTCAAGCTTGCTATACCTGGTTTCTGCGTCAAGTAATACCGTGCTTACATAGTACACCGGGTGTTGTGAATCTTCCTCCTCTCTGACTATCACATCATTTAATGCAGTGCCGGATACTGCTAGGTATAAGTAAAGTACCTCTCTGTCTTTTGGTTTCGACAGCAACGGAGGCGAGGCCAAATATTCCTTCAAATCTTGCTTTGCTTTTTCACACTCCCAATTCCATTCGAATGCCTTGTTTTTTCTCAAGGTATTGAAGAAGGGTTGACAGCAGTTCAGACTACTTAGAAATGAACCTGTTTAGTACTGCTACTCGACCTGTGAGTTTTGGCACCTCTTTAATGCACTTTGGTGATTAAATTCCTTTGATTGATCGGATTTTTTCAAGATTTGCCTCGATTCCTCTTTGGGTCACCAAGTAACCTAGGAATTTACCAGAAGATACACCAAAGGAACATTTAGTTGAGTTTAGTTTCATACTATATTTGTCGAGTACGTCGAATGAATGTCTCAGATGTTCAATGTGTTGTTCAGCGACGAGGGACTTGACCAGCATATCGTCTATGTAGACTTCCATGGTTAATCCGAGCATGTCAGCAAACATTTTGTTGACCAGTCGTTGGTATGTTGCACCTGCATTTTTTAGTCCAAAGACGTAACTTTATAACAAAAAATATCTCTTTCGGTGACGAAAGCCGTTTTCTCCTAGTCGTTCGGGTGCATCAAGATCTGGTTGTAGCTAGAAAAGGCATCAATGAAGTTGAGTAGTTCTTGTCTTGATGTGGCATCGACTAGCATGTCGATGTGTGGAAGAGGGAACAAGTTTTTGGGGCAGGTTTTGTTGAGGTCTGTAAAGTAGATGCAGAAACACCATTTCCTATTCTTTTTCTTTACGACCACAACGTTTTCTAGTCAGTCAGGGTATTTAACCTCTCTGACCGACCCAATGTCGATCAGTTTCTGGACCTCTTCGTTGATTATCTGGTTTCTTTCTGGTGAAAACTTCCTCCTCTTTTGTTTTACCGGTAGATGGTCGGGGTCTACCTACAATTGATGAACAATTAACTGTAGGTCGATTCCGACCATATCTAAGTGCGACCAAGCGAAGCTGTAGCGTCGTTGCTTTAGAAACTAGATCAGCTAGTTCCAGATATAATCAGGCAGTCTGGACCCGATCGAAACTTTTTGCTCTAGGTGTTCTGGGTGGATCGACACTTCATCGAGTTCTTTAACTTTTGGCTTATTTGGAGTCGACTCGACCTCTGATTCCTGCAGTTTCTATAACTCTTCTTTCTTTTTCTTCATTGCATTTTGGTAGCACTCTCTTGCAGCTCTCTGTTCACCTTTAATTTCTTGCACTCCGGCTTGGTAGGGAACTTAATCATCTAGTAGTAGGTCGAGGGGATCGCCTTCATCTCATGTATCCAGGGCCTACCAAGGATGGCGTTGTATAGAGATTGATAGTTGAGCACCAGGAAATTGATATATAGGGTGACTCATTTGGCATACAATGGTAATACAATTTTTGAATTGTCGACTTGCATTTCTCGGAGAGCCTTGTTAAACAAAATGTTACAAGAACTACTGTTATCGATAAAAATTCGTTTAGTTAAACAGTTAGCTATAAATAATGAAATAACAAGAGCATCATGATGATGAGAAAACAAATTTGATTTGTCGGATTACTTAAAGGTGACCGTTTCATCGATTTGTGAAGGATGGTCTCTGGTGGGCTGAATCTCTGCGTTCGACACTTTTCGAGTGTGTCTCTACGCAACTGAGTAGCTCACACCGCTAACCTCTGATCCACCTGAAATATAGTTGATCACTCTCTCTTGCGAGGGTGGTGCTGGTAGTCCATCCTTCGAATTCGGCTGCTGTTTTTCTTCTAGTAGAGGGACGGTCTCATTTCCTTTGTCAGTCAGGTACTCCAACAGGTGTCATTGCTTCAAGAGTTCTTCCACTTCAATCTTTAGGGCGATGAAATGTTCTGTTCGATGGATATGATCTCCGTGGAACTAGCATCAAAAATGGGAGTCTCGATGTTCTGGTGAGAAGTTCATCTTCTTTGGCCATTTGATTTTCCTCCTCATATCTTTCATTATTGCCACAAGGTCAACTGGTTCGATAATGAGATTATACTCTGGGATTGGGGCTCGTGATGGACTAGTTCTATATGGGTTTTGATTGTACGACCTTCTGTCGTTATGTTGGTTATAGCGGGAGTTATTGTGTGCCAATTCCCTATTGATAGGGTTCGACTCTTCTGTTGGTTAATCTTCGATCTATGCGGTCGTTGTGCCTGTTGTGGTTGTCGGTCTTCCCAATGTAATTCGCCTCGTCCTCTTCCCATTTGATATGGGCCTATATTTTCCCCAACACGTCCTCAATTGTCTTACATGGATACTTGGTGAGCTCCTTGTAGAGGTCAAAGTTGAATCGAAGTCCTTTCTTGAAGGCTGAAATCATTGTCGACTAGTTGCAATGCTGGATTTGCATCTTTTCTCTGTTAAAGCGCCCAACATATGCTCTCAAGTTCTCTCCACCTCTTTGGGTTACTGTGTAAAGGTTGTCCAACTGCTTCTTGAGTTTTCTACTGCTTGCGAATTGCTCCACGAAGGTGTCTGTGAGCTGGGCAAAAGAAGAAATAGAGTTGTTAGGTGAATTTGTATACTATTGAAAGGCGGGGCCACCGAGGCTGGATCCAAATGCCTTGCACATGCATACTTCTCTGAGGTCATGTGGGATTGATGTAGTGAACATGCGTTACTTGTATTATGCAATGTGGTCGTCTGGAACTATCGTGCCTTCGAACTACTTCATGTTAGGGAAGTTGAACTTCCTGGGCATCTACACGAGCGCGATGGCGTCGACGAAGAGTGAAGATGCGAAGCTGTTTGCCGTGCTTTTCTTGATGGGTACTGGCACTACTGGGATCCTTTGAATGAGGGCTTCCATTTCTACAAACCTGCGAGAAAGTTCAGGGTCAGCAAATAAATGCAAACCAGCATTTGGTGCTAACAAATTTGGTGTCGACTGAAGCGACACTGGGGTCTTCAAAACATTTTCCTGTCGTGGATCGACAGGTGGATTTGGCGCCTAAGGCATATCCTGCTGGATCTGTGGGTCAGGCAGGTCTGCTTCAGCTCAAATAGTTTGTGTCGCGTCATGGCTCTTAGTGTTCACTTCTGGGTTTGGAGGATCCACGGAGAAGGTTGGGGCTGTTCTGTCTACATTTTGTTCATTGTCGAGCACTAGGATTGGGGCTTCTAGAGTTATATTGTTGGGTGCCCTGTCGATCATGGCTCGCAATTTAGCATTGCGAGTTCGAACTGCAATGTTTTCTGCTTCGAGCACCCGCATTCATGGCCATCTGGGCGGTCAACATAGCGATCTACTCCTCGATAGTATGGGTATTTCCATCTCCTGACATTTTTGAAGTTTTCCATTGATTCAATAGGTTCATCTGTCAAACTGTAATGGGCCCCACGGTGGGTGCCAAACTTTAGATGGTCGATCTACAGTTGATGTGGATCAGGTCGGATTCAAGTTAGGCCCAATCAACTTGGTCTAACCGGTCGAGTCGAACGAGTTGACTTTAGTTGAAACCTGCAAAAAAGATGGAAAATAACAGGAAAAGGAAAAGAAATAAAAGAAAAAATATGGGGTTGGTTATTGGCCTTAGGTGCGCTTGGATTGAGCGTAAAGATAAAGAGATTATTGCGAAGAAATCAAGTTCTAGTATTTCGGCTGATCGGAGTTGTTAAATTAGCAGAGTTTTGGCACGGTAAAGCTTGAGTGAAAGTTATAGAGTCCAGAATCCTCCAGTGGGGGAAAGGGTTCTATTTATAGCCCGCCCTGACTAGTTTGAACGTTTGAATTGGTTAAAGAGTATGCCTGAAATCCCGATCGGATTTCATGGGATCACACAATCTTTTATCGATTCAAACAAACGTGTTGTTATCAGTTTCAGTGGGGCAGTTGAAGTAAATGATTGACCAAGTCAAATGGTAAATTCGGTAAAACTATTCGAGTTGATCCGGATTAGCTGACTCAAGATTGTTAATGGGCTTTTGACGTTGGGCCCAGAGGCCATTTTTGGCTACCACATATATCATCAAAGCTTTATTTTCAATCTTTTCTATAACATCAAACATGAAGATAAGTTGAAGGTTTTAGTTAAATATATAGCTAGAAACAATAGCAGAACAACTCTCATTCATATATTTGTCCTATAAACAGTATCCACATCCATACAACAAGAACCCCAAAAATTGCATACATTTTACTTTCTAAAGTAGAACAGATGTAGAGATACATTTCTTTAGATTAAATATTAGTGGAAATTGTTGGAAATGGCTTTTCTCAATGTTTAGTTTCTAGGAAATAGCCCATTGGTGAAAAAATTACACTTTTAGCCTTTTTGGCAACCACATTTACTACATTGCCCTTTAAAACCCTTCACCTGGAATTTCCCTCAATACCCTCCTTATATATTTTATTCAATATAAATGGTTGAAGTTTACTAAAATACCCTCCAATGTGTTTTCCAACAAAAGTATCTGCTAACAGAACAATTCAAACTAAAAAAATTCAAAAAATACTTGCTCTGCTTAATCACACAGAATCCAAATCGAAACATTTAGAAGGCAGACGACCAACGTCGCCGTCGCCATCGCCGGTCAATTAGAAATCCAAATAAACCTTCGTTGTGTGTTATGTGTACCCAAACGACGAACAAAATTCAAGCCCAAGCAACACAACCCAGAAATAGAGTGGTTGAAGAAGCAAGGTCGCCGGTCGCCGTTTAAATCACAAGGCCGACGGTCGGCATTGATCGAAGCACCCCAAACCCTAGACGAAACGCGAAGTGAGTGAGACAATTTCAAGGTACTAATTTGTTCTAATTAGTGTTTTTGATGAAAATACTATAAAGCGTGTGTCTACTAACCTAGAGGGGGGGGGGGGGGGGGGAATAGGTTTTAGTTGATTTATTACCAACTTTTCAACTTAATCAATTTTAATAATGCTACCCCATATTAGCAATCAACCAATCCAAAATAAACATACGGAAAACAATAAAAATACAAGGATTGATTTACGTGAGAAACCCTCCAGCTGGGCAAAACTCATGGGATATCCTTCTAGCCACACACGGTCTTCAAATCCACTATTTGAATGAAATACAATCTAGGTTGACTTCAAGTCACACCATACTTGGTCACTAACCCTTTCACTCTACCCAACGGGCCTTTGATAGTGATCTTAGACCAACAAGCTTGTGCACTAATCCACTTAGACACAAAGCTTAACAATCAATGAAGATATTAAGCAACCTATGTGAATATGTGATAATATTCTATCATGCAATTAATGTTAGGCTATACTAAATGCTTATCTAAGGATTTAAAGATGTCAATGAGTGAAAATCCCAGATATCAGTATCTAAATGTAAATGCATGAAGATTTAGCTAAAGGGCAAAATGGTCCTAAAAGATAGCTATCAATGAACATGCATTCTCAACCAACAAACAAGGCCACAAACATACTAAATTCATGCTAAACAAAATAAACATGCAATTAATAAACCAATAATTGCTAACCCTAGGTAAACAAGAACATAAAGATGAAACAAGAAGTTCTAATTCATGTTTAATTACCTGGTAAAGAAGAGCATGAAGACCCATGAAGAATAGATGCAAGAATGGAGCTAGATGCACATGGGTATGAGTTTGGTTGAGTAAAAAATGGCTTCTTGGAGCTTCTCTCTCAAAGGAACACTTTCTCTCACTAAAAGGGGTTTTTAAAGCTCTAAAACAAAAGTTGGAAGGGAAAGGAACATATATATAGAAGCCCTAAATGAAACTACGTCGTTTTGGCAAAAACAGGCACAAAACAGACTAAGTGCACGGGTAAGAGACCCGTGCACTACCTGTGCAGTTGCATCAACCCGTAGCACTCATCATCAGTGCACAGGTAACTGCAAGGGTAGAAGACCCGTGCACTATCCGTGCTGTTGCACATACCCGAGACAATCATCATTAGTGCACGGGTAACTGCACGGGTAGAAGACCCGTGCACTACCCGTGCAGTTGCACATACCCGAGACACTCATCATCAGTGCACAGGTAACTGCACGGGTAACTGCACGAGTAGGTAACCTGTTCACAAACCCGTGCAGAATGGAGACCCGAGGATACCCATTTTCATTGCATGGGTAGGTAACCCGTGCACTACCTGTGTAGCAGAGACCTCCTACAAGGAAGGTCACTCTTCGTGCCAAGAAAAAGCACACCAACGTGCAGGCACAGAATTTTTTTAATGCACAACGGAAAACGAATAACAAAGACCACAACCACACTTAGAGCTAACACCAAGGTGCATGTGTGAGAAGTGTGATGAAGAACACACTCAAAGAAAAGATTGAAACACAAATGCAAGATATGTAAGACATGCATGATAGTGTATGTGTGCTACTAGTCTCTTCAAAGACAGTTAAGCAAGAGATATACCTTTGAAGCACACTTGAGCTTGATCACAAACAAAGACGGCCTAAACTACCCTTACACATTTAAGCCCCAAGTGTGGTTTGTCAACGAAATATGCCAATCAAAAAGTGAGGAACTTACAATCTCCCCCTTTGGCTATTTCATGACAAAACCACCACTCACAAAACATCCTCACAAAACAAAATTAAAAACAAGAGGTCAACAAAAGTTATTCTACATTGCAAATAGATACCTAAAATCTAGATCTTCAAGTCTTCTATCTCTTGTAGAATAGCCATCCCTGCAAAACAAAGAAACTACACTTTCCAAGACAAGTGTATGTGAGGTGATCAAGTGAAATAAAGAAATACAAGCGTTTGCATTAACAAACATAATAAACCATGCAATAAAGTGCAATGCAAATGCTCCCCCTAAATAGGTTACTCCCCCTCAAAGCATAATTCTCCCCTAAGATGCAACACTCATAGCCACCAACACTACTCCCCTTTTTTGTCATGAGATAGGCAAAGGAGTATTCCCCAAACGGGTTACTGTAGCAAAGATAGCTATTTGCAAGATAAGTGCATAATCATATACAACAACTTTATGCAACTTAATTAATTTAGAGAGAATCAAGGAGGTTTTAGTGAAAAGAAATGTGTGAAATTTTTGCTTTGGATGCAAGACATGCAACATCAAAGGTCAATCAAATGGTATTTGGCAAAGTGAACATCAAAAGGGTTTCCAAAGGAATTCAAACCAATTCATACCCTTTTGCCATAATTAAACAAGATATAGCTTTAAAAACTTGTAACACACACAAGCAACTATGTCAATCCTTAATGGTCAATCAAGACTTGGATATAAAATCCTTATTAATTGAATGGATATAGAATCCTTATTGGTTGTTGTCTTGTTCAACCATTAAGAAAAGAGACAAGGCTAAATTGGATGAAACATCCTTATTTATTGCTTGGACATAAAGTCCTTATTGAGTTTAGCCTTGTCAAGTTGCTACCACACACATTTGCATACACATAGCACATGCATACACATAGCACATGCATAATATTTAAGCATGTCAAAATCAAGTTCGCATGTCATGGAGATAAATTATAGGTCATTCAGTTGTACTTCCCTATCAATTCTCCTAGTCCAAAAATGCATGTTCGAACATAAATGTGACATGGATTTCAAACAAAGCAAATAGCCCACTTACTGAATAAAAAGCCATATAGATATATATATATATATATATAAGCACAACCAAAAACGCTCAAGCAATTAAAAAAGAAGCATAAAGTTGATCAAGGTTTTGCTTATTTCAACATGCAAGGTTGCTCTCTTTGCTTGAGCTCCCTATATAGGGTCAATCACCAAAACACGTCAAGGCATATGACAAATCCCAATAGACCTACTAAGTGACTTGAACCTAGTTGAGTCTAAGGGCTTTGTAAATAAATCCACTAGTTGATCATTAGTGCCCACATGCTCAAGTGCAATGAATTTGTTTTCAACTAGTTTTCTAATGAAATGATGCCTAATGTCTATATGTTTTGTCCTAAAGTGCTGAACCAGATTCTTTGAAATGTTAATTGCACTCATATTATCACAATAAAGGGTTAGAGTACCTTGATCAAAGCCATAGTCCACAAGCATTTGCTTTATCTAAAGGAGTTGTGTGCAAGCACTCCCGGCAACTATGTATTCCGCTTCAGCTGTGGATAGAGAGATGGAATTTTGCTTCTTGCAAAACCATGAGATCAAGTTATTGCCTAGGAAGAAGCAACCGCACGATGTACTCTTCCTATCATCACAATTCCTTGCCCAATCTGCATCACTAAAGCCAACTAAGCTAGCATTAGTGTCAAAAGAGTACCATATCCCATAGTTGGATGTCCCATTCACATAACGGATGATTCTCTTCACAAAAGAAAGTTGGGACTCCTTGGGATCTGCTTAGTACCTAGCACCCACACCCATACTAAAGCCTATATCTGGCCTACTTACGGTCAAGTAAAGCAAGCTACCTATCATGCCACGATAAAGATTTTGGTCCACACTCTTGCCACTGGCATCCTTGCTTAGTTTCAATGTGGTGCTCATGGGTGTGTCACAATGTTTGGCATTCTCAAATCCAAACTTCTTCACTAGGTTCTTAGCATACTTAGCTTGGGATATGAAAATCCCATCATGCAATTGCTTGATTTTCAAACCTAGGAAGTGATTGAGCTCACCAACCAAACTCATCTCAAATTCATGAGACATGACATCAAAAAATTGTTGGACTTTGGACTTGTTGGTGGAGCCAAACACAATATCATAAACATATATTTGAGATATAAAAAGCTCATCTTTGTTCCTCTTGATGAATAAAGTCTTTTCAACACTACCTCTAGTGTAGTCATTGTCAACAAGAAATTGAGTGAGGCGCTCATACCAAGCCCTCGGTGCTTGTTTCAACCCATATAGAGCCTTCTTGAGGCGATAGACATGATTGGGGTGGTGTGGATCCACAAATCCCTTGGGTTGCTCAACAAACACTTCCTCATGATATGGATAAGAGGAGCCTTATGGACTCAAGGCGGGCAACCGGAGCAAAAGTCTCCTCAAAGTCAATACCCTCAATTTGAGAGTATCCTTGTGCCACAAGTCTAGCCTTGTTGTGCACAATATTGCCATCCTCATCCGACTTGTTCATGTACACCCATTTGGTGCCTATGACATTAGTGTCCTTGAGTCTAGGAACTAGAGTCCAAACCTCATTTCTTTCAAATTGGTTTATCTCTTCTTGCATGGCAAGAACCCAAAACTCATCATTCAAGGCTTCATCAACCTTTTTGGGTTCAATTTGAGAGGTGTAACAAGTATAGCTAATTTGATTAGCTATTTGACGCCTAGTCCTAACACCCTCATTCACATCTCCAAGAATGTCATTCTTGTTGTGGAGATGTCTAACCATGGAGCGGGTTCCTTAGAATCCAAAGATGGATCTCTATCAAGAGGTTGAATGACTTCTTCATCAAGACTTGACTTCACATCAATTGAAGTCTCACCATTTTTCTCCAAGGAAGAATCATCAATCACAATAACCTTCTCATCATGATCTCTAATCTTAGGCCTACAATCATCTATGACAACATTAGATGATTCCATGACACTTCGAGTTTTTAAATTGAAAACTCTATAGGCCTTACTATTAAGGGCATAGCCAATAAAAATTCCCTCAGCACTCTTGGCATCAAACTTGCCAAGTTGATCTTGGTCATTTAGAATATAGCATTTGCTCCCAAATGAGTGGAAGTAGTTAATATTTGGCTTCATACCCTTCCATAATTCATAGGAGGTTTGCCTAGTACCGGGCCTTAGGAAGACTCTATTTCCTATATAGCAAGCCATATTGACGGCTTCGGCCCAAAGGTTTCTAGGGACATTGTTGCTAAGCAACATCACATGGGCCATCTCTTGAAGGACCCTATTCTTCCTCTCAACCACCCCATTTTGTTGAGGTGTTCTAGGAGCCGAAAACTCATGGGAAATACCTAAGCTATTGCAATAGATTTTAAAACAAGCATTCTCAAATTCCCTCCCATGGTCACTCCTAATCCTTTTAATGCTTTTAATGTGTGAGTTCTTTTCATTTTGAATTTTAGTGCAAAGCATTTTAAATTTTTCAAAAGTTTCAGATTTTTCTCTAAGAAAATAAGTCCATGTGAACCTAGAGAAATCATCTACACAAACAAAAATGTATCTCTTGCCACCGAGACTCTCGGTTTGCATGGGACCCATAAGGTCCATATGTAGAAGCTCTAATGGCTCCTTAGTGGTGAGATACTTATCTTTCTTGTGCATGCTTTTGGTTTGCTTCCCTTATTGACAAGGTCTACAAACTCCATCGACTTTCTTCCCAAGCTCAGGGAGGCCACGCACAACCTTAAACTTATCTAAGATCCTCAAATCTCGATAGTTCATGTGGCCAAGTCTTTGATGCCACAACTCAACTTCCTCACACTTGGACATGTTACAAGAGATAGCACTAGCTTCAAGACAATAACAATTGTCACTAGATCTCTTTCCTTTTAGCAAGGTTTGTCCATTTGACATTAAAATAGAGCAATCATTTTTTTTGAACAAGACGGAGAGTCCATCATCATTAAGATGAGAAATGCTTATAAGATTGGCTTGCAAGCCATCAACAAGTAAATCATTGGACAAGGAGGGTAAATCAGGAATGGAAATGGTTCCTTTCCCTGTTACTTTCTTTCTAGATCCATCACCGAAGGTGACAAATCCTCCATCCTTCATGACAAGAGATTTAAAGAAACTCTTGTTCCCTGTCATATGCCTAGAACACCCACTATCCAAATACCAAGGGTTGGAGGCATTTGCCTTCAAGGCAATTTGAGCCACATAGCAAAAATAATCATCTCTTCTAATCCACCTAGGTGAAATATTCTCTTTCCTAGTGGTCATAGTTATATTTGCTCTAGATTTTCTAGGGTCATGCAAATTGGCTCTAGATTTCCTAGAAACATGCATTTTGGCTCTAGCTCTATTTCTTTCAATCATGCTCTTGATTCTATACATTTCAATGTATTTATAGCAATTAGGTCTAATGTGACCATCAACACCACAAAAATGACAAGTAGGAATGAAATAAGAAGACATACCATGCCCTTGTTAATACAAAGGGGCTTTCCCATGCATTTGAGCTTGTCTTTGGTGTTGGATTAGTTCTCACTTTCTTTGTTGTTGAGTTGGAGTAGATTGCTTCCTTAGTTAAGCTTGCATGAACTGCTTCTTGGCTTGGTGGTATTTGGGTTGAGGAAAAATTGCTTGATGAACCTTTGTTGGTTGAGCTTGAGCTTGAGCTTGTTTCCCTTGTGCCACCTTGACTTGGAAATCCTTAGAGCACTCTCCTAGTTCAATCTTCTTCCTAGGATGTTGTGGAGGTGGAGGCTGTTTGGTGTCCAAGCTTTTGACAAACACGGTCTTGCTTGAGGATGAAGTCTCTTTGTCATCTTCATAGCCAAGACCTTTCTTATCACTTGGCTTCTTGCCAACTCCCAACATGTGGTCAAGTTTCTTCCTACTTGAAGTCATCTTAGCAATAATGTCTCTTACTTCTTCAAGCTTCTTTTCCATCAATGCTTCATTCCTTTTTGCTGTCTTCACTTCTTCAATTAGGTGAGTAACTTTGGTAGATAGCTTGAGATTCACTCCTTTTAGCCTTAGAATCTCTTTCTTCATTTTCAATCTTGAACTTTGAAAATGCTCAATGAAACCTTCAAGGTCCATTCCTCCTACATCCATATTTTTTGAGTGGGATGAAAAGTCACCATCACTTGAGTCATCTTCACTTTGTTTCTCTTCCTCTTCATCATCTATTGCTTCCTTACTCTTGAGAGAAGATGCAAAGGCGATAAAATTTGCCACATGGTCTTCATCATCGGAGGATTCTCCTTCCTCTTCTAGGTCATCACTATCACTCCACGTGGTGGCCATTGCCTTTCCTTTCTTCTTGTTCTTCAAATTGACACAATCCGTGGAGATGTGTCCAAAGCCTCCACATTCAAAACATTGTAATCCTTTCCTTGTGGGCTTGTCATGACTTGGTTCAACCTTCTTAAAAGGAGTTTTCTTCTTCACTTCCTTTCCCTTTGAGCCAAAACATTACTTTTCAAACTTGATGAACTTCTTGAATCTTTTCACCATGACGGCCATTTCTTCGTCCAAGTCTTCCTCCTCCTTCTCAACCTTAGAGGTCTTCAAAGCAATATTCTTTTGCTTCTTTGGAGGTGTAGGTGTAGTGTAGGGAAAAATCCGAAAACGCAGCGGAAGCGAGACTAAAAAAAATTTAATATAGTTTAAATTTTTTCCAATATTTGAACCTTAACCCTTTTAATTAATTAAACATACATATATTCAAAAGATATCATACCTCTTGTCGCGTGATTCGATTGACTTAGCGTCGATGGTAATCCGCAAGATCTTCCAATCCGATCACGAAAGTGAATCACCTAGGAGCGTGGTCTCCCTATTCTTTGAATTACGTACCTGAGAATGGAAAAACGAAATCTTCTTTCTTGATCATTAATCACAAAAACTCCAAGTGCCTAGAAAGATCGTTCTGGTCACTTTTGAATTCACAATCATTATGATTGAAACTCGCGTGAATCTAAATCGAAAGTGTGCACAAAACCGTTTTATGTAAAGTCTTGCAAGTGCACTATCGAATTTAGAACTATCTTTCTCTCTTCCTCTTGGCCGAATTTTCACTATGTTCTAGAGTTGAAAAATTTTTTTATTCAAAAGCAAGAGAATAAAAAATTCTTTCTCTCAAAAAAATAAACTTTTTTTTTATTCCTCTCTCTATTAATTCCGAAATTAATAATATATATATATATAGGTATACAAATCCTTTTCCTAAAGAGGATTTACTTGGTGGGCAAGAATCCTATCTCTAGGTGGATTTACTTGGTGACAAAGAATCATTTTTTCAAAAAAGATTTCTTTTCCACACCAAGACTCCTAATCCAACTCATATAGTGTATTTGTGATTATATTAAAGACTTCCTTGTTTGATTAGATACATAAATTCTTTATTTATCTACTAACCAAATTATGTCTTTTATATTTATTATACTACTATAATAGTATACTACTAGGAAACATAATTCCTAGTCAGAAAAAGATTTTGATTTTTAATTAAATAATTAATTAATTTCCATTTAATCAAACAATAAAATAAAATAATATTTTAGGCTATTATTATAGCCTTGCCGCCCACACACAAAAATTATGGGCCAAATATTATTTTCTTATTTTATTTAATCCATTCAGGCTTTAAATAAAAGCCCACATGTGAAACATACCCATTATTACTAAAATAAATAAGCCCACATGCCTCTCATTCATATATTAATATAATTTGAGCAGCCCATTAAATAGATAATGTGCAAATTATATTCTTAATATATTAAATACAATTCTAGATAGACCCATAAATTAGTCCGGTATAATATATCAAGTGATCCATGCAAGTCCGTGTGGATTGGGGATCTTGGCGAGCTATCTAAATTTAAGCTTCAATAGACATAACCTAATCACAATCAACAAATGATTCACTTAGGTCCGATCAATTAATTTTAGCTCATTCCACTAAAGAGCTAAAATTGAACTCTTAAATAAAGATAGAATAAGAAGATGTTTCTCATTCATACCCTAGACAATCTTATTGGAGATAGTGTATCCTCGTGCATAATTTCAGTAATCGCCAAGAGCTCATAGACCGCCTATAGCTCTCCTAGTTACCATATTTACTCATATGTCCAAGTTTTGAACTTGGATATTTTGACTCTTCCAGAAGCCATGTTTTCAGTAGACATTATCGAAAACTCAACATTGAGATTTAATATCCAATACCTCAAAATATCCATTTGTTAATATTATACTCTCATTCAATAAATTGAGCCACGATGTCCATATCTATAAATGAAGTCCTCTATCGATTAACAAATGAATACCACCAAACTATCAAGGATAGACTATGCTATATAATCGTACTCATTGATAGCTCAAATGATAACACTTGCAATCATAAGTCCATCATTTATCTCAGGATTAAGATAGACTCTCTGATTATCCTCATAAGGAAAAGACTTGTATCTACTGACGGTTCTAGATAAAATATTTCATTGTGATCTTGTTCAATGCACCCAGTGCACTAGATTCTTTTACTCGAAGACCCTTTCGATGATTTAAGACTCATCATAACTCATTTTATCCCACTCAAATGCTAGCAAAAGAATTCTACAACTTTATTAAGATAAAGATGCCCAACCTTTAACTTAAGTTGTGAACGTTTATTCAAGACTAACTAAAGAATTTTGTCTACCTCATACATATCAAGATGTACGAATAATTCTTCTTTTCTCATAGTCTTTTGACCTTATGATTATTTACTTTGACAATTATCATTATAAATGCTATAAGATTTTGTAAAACTAGAAATCACTTTATTAATATGAAAAGAGTGTCAACTACAATATTACACTCTTGCTATTGAGCATAATCCTAACATGTAGGAGTCCACCTAGACTCATATGCTAGAAGTCTTTCAATAACTTCACTTGGCTTCATGTTTTTGTAGTCTCCATTCTCCTCATGCGCTGTCACTTTTGACTCAAATCTTGCCGGAAGAGACCTCATAATTTTCTGCTTGATTCTTATATCTGAATAAGGGTCACCAAGTTGATGGCTTTGATTGACTATGTCCATCAACTTCACTTGAAATTCGTTGAAGCATTCATCCTCCTCTATCCTAATGGTCTCAAATTGCATTTGAAGGACTTGGAGCTTGGAGTCCTTGACTACCTCGGTTCCTTCATGAGTCGTTTCTAAAATCTCACATGCCTCCTTTGCATTTCTAGTTGTTTGAATCAAATTGTATTGGTTGTCATCCATGGTGCAAAGGATGGCATGCATCGCCTTGTTGTTCCACTTGGAAGCTTCAAATTCTTAAGAGCTTCATTGAGACTTTGGCTTGGAGACTTCACTTCCATCTTCGGTTTTCATTGTTGGAGGAGTGTAGCCATCTTCAATTGCCATCCATGCCCGGTCATCTATTTGGAAAAGGTTTGACTCCATCTTGCCTTTCCACGAGGCATAGTTCACCCCATTTAGTAAAGGGGGTCTTGTGCTTGAGGCTCCCTCATGTCCACCACCGTTCCCACTCATCGTGTTTAGGTATGAATGAGATGTATGCAAATGTATGCAACAAACAACAAACAAAATGCAAGATGCAAGACACACAAAGAGCAAGGATCACCTATGTATATCTAGGAACCTGCTCTGATACCAATTGAAAATACTATAAACGTGTGTCTACTAACCTAGAGGGGGGTGAATAGGTTTTAGTTGATTTATTACCAACTTTTTGACTTAATCAATTTTAATAATGCTACCCCATATTAGCAATCAACCAATCCAAAATAAACATGCGGAAAACAATAAAAACACAAGGATTGATTTAAGTGAGAAACCCTCCAACTAGGCAAAACTCACGGGCTATCCCTCTAGCCATACACGGTCCTCAAATCCACTATTTAAATGAAAGTTTACAACCTAGGTTGACCTCAAGTCACACCCACTTGGTCACTAACCCTTTTACTCTACCCAACGGGCCTTTAATAGTGATCCTAGACCAACAAGCTTGTGCACTAATCCACTTAGTCACAAAGTTTAACAATCAATGAAGAGATTAAGCAACCTATGTGAATATGTGATAATATTCTATCATGCAATTAATGCTAGGCTATACTAAATGCTTATCTAAGGATTTAAAGATTTCAATGAGTGCAAATCCTAGATATCAATATCTAAATGCAAATGCATGAAGATTTAGCTAAAGGGCAAAATGGTCCGATAAGATATCTATCAATGAACATGCATTCTCAACCAACAAACAAGGCCACAAACATACGAAATTCATGCTAAAGAAAATAAACATGCAATTAATCAACCAATAATTGCTAACCCTAGGTAAACAAGAACATAAAGATGAAACAAGAAAGTTCTAAGTCACGTTTAATTACCTAGTCAAGAAGAGCATGAAGACCCATGAAGAATAGATGCAAGAATGGAGCTAGATGCACATAGGTATGAGTTTGGTTGAGTAAAAAACTGGCCTCTTGGAGCTTCTCTCTCAAAGGAACACTTTCTCTCACTAAAAGGGGTTTTTAAAGCTCTAACAAAAAGTTGGAAGAGAAAGGAACATATATATAGAAGACCTAAATGAAACTACGTCATTTTGGCAAAATCAGGCACATAACAGACTAAGTGCACGGGTAACTACACGGGTAAGAGACCCGTGCACTACCCGTGCAGTTGCACCAACCCGTAGCACTCATCATTAGTGCACGGGTAACTGAACGGGTAGAAGATGTTAGGATTATGCTCAATAGCAAGAGTGTAATATTGTAATTAACAATCTTTTCATATAAATAAAGTGATTTCTGATTCTGTAAAATCTTATAGCATTTATAATTATAATTGTCAAGGTAAATAATCATAAGGTCAAAAGACTATGAGATATGAAGAATTGTTTGTACATCTGGATATGTATGAGGTAGACACAATTCTTTAGTTAGTCTTGAATAACGTTCACAACTTAAGTTAAAGGTTGGGCACCTCTATCTTGATAAAGTTGTAGAATTCTTTTACTAGCATTTGAGTAGGATCAAATGAGTTATGATGAGTCTAAAATCATCGAAAGGTTTTCGAGTAAAAGAATCTAGTGCACTGGGTGCATTGAACTAGATCACAATGAAATACTTTATCTAGAACAGTCACTAGATATAAGTCTTTTCATTATCAGGACAATCGGAGAGTCTATCTAAATCCTGAGATAAATGATGGACTTATGGTTGCAAGTGTTATCATTTGAGCTATCAATGAGTACGATTATATAGCATAGTCTATTCTCGATAGTTTGGTAGTATTCATTTGTTAATCGATAGAGGACTTCATTTATAGATATGGACATCGTGGCTCCATTTATTAAATGAGAGTATAATATCATCATATGGATGTTTTGAGGTATTGGATATTAAATCTCAACGTTGAGTTTTCAATAATGATTATTGAAGACATGGCTTCTGGACAAGTCAAAATATCCAAGTTCAAAATGTGGTCATATGAGGAAATATGGTAACCTGGAGAGCTATAGGCGGTCTATGAGCTCTTGGCGATTACTGATATTATTCACGAGGATACACCATCTCCTATAAGATTGTCTAGGGTATGAATGAGAAACATCTCCTTATTCTATCTTTATTTAAGAGTTCAATTTTAGCTCTTTAGTGGAATGAGTTAAAATTAATAGATCGGACCTAAGTGAATCATTTGTTGATTGTGATTAGGTTATGTCTATTGAAGCTTAAATTTAGATAGCCCGCCAAGATCCACAATCCACACGTATTTGCATGGATCACTTGATATTATCTACCGGACCAATTTATGGGTCCATCTAGAATTGCATTTAATATATTAAGAATATAATATGTCTATTATTTATTTAATGGGTTGCACTATTATATTAATATATTAAAAGGAGACATGTAGGCTTGTTTCTTTTAGTAAGAATAAGTTTGGTTCACATGTGGGCTTTTATTTAAAGTCTAATGGATTAAATAAAATAAGAAAAATAATATTGGGCCCATATATATACATGGTGTGGGCGGCAAGGCTAAATAAAATAGCCCAAGATATTATTTTATTTTATTGTTTTGATTAAATGGGAATTAATTAATTATTTAATAAATTAATAGTTTAAATCAAAATCTTTTCCTGATCAGTAAATTAAATACTATGTGTTGGATTAGGGTTGGAATTCTTTTAAGTGATAGGAGACCTAATGTGGTAAGGATTAAGTCCACATACACTCCTTATTATACAAAGAATTCGGTCACCACTAGTCCTACAAGGGTTAGGATTCTTGAATTGATAGGAATTAGGGAAAAGGACAATTCCTTTTCAAGTAAGGAAATTAACCAACCCTAGATTTCCTATTCAATGAATTCGGCCAACCCTACTTGGTGAAGGAGAAAATTCGGCCAACCTATAAATATAAGGTTGTGAATTTTCTGCCACCATAGAAGCAAAATAGAGAGAGATTTTTGTTGGTTTTGAAAATAAAAATCCTACTCTATACACAAAGATTTTCGGCCAAGAGAGAAAAAGAAAATAAGTTCTCATTCGATAGTGCACTTACAAGCCTTCAACATCAAAAGGTTTTGTGCACACTTTCGATTTAGGGTTACGCGAGTTTTCAATCATATTGATTGTGAATTCAAAAGTGACCGGAACTATTTTTTGGCTCTTGGTGTTTTACTATTGAAGATCAAGATCAGAAATTCCATACATCCATTCTAAGGTAAGCAATTCAAAGAAAAAGGGAGACCAGGCTCCTAGGTGATTCACATACGTGCTAGGATTGAAGATCTTGCGGATTACCATCGATGTAAGTCAATCGGATCACGCGACAAGAGGTATTTAACTCTAACCGTATATTTGAGTTTAATTAATTAAAGGGTTAAGGTTCAAATCTTTAGAAAAATTTTAAACTATACGAAAATTATTTTTTCGCCTTCCGTTGCGGTTTTAAGCAATTTTTCCCTATAATTGGTATCAAAGCCTTGGTTGTACCCTTAATTAATTAACGTATATATATGTGAATCTATTTCTTTTTATTGTGATTATGCATGTTTTAGAAAGAGATGACACTCTAGGTATTCGCATATATAATTACATGTGGAATGTATGGATTTATATATGTTGTTATAAAGTGAATTGTTATTGCTCGATTTTGGTCCTAGAATTTCAATGTATTTTTTGTTTCGGAATTGTAACAAGAAGGGTGGTCTATTATCGCCATAATTCCTTCTTGGTAGTTGCTAAGTACTTATTAATTTTATTGTAAAAATACTGCAGTTTTTTTTATTGTATTAAAATTTAGTGCAGTTTTTTTTATTGTATTAAAAATACTGCAGTGGTTAATAAAAAAAAATTACTGCAGTATTTTATTGTATAAAATAAGTTGTAATATATTCAAGATTCGAAGACTCGAAGATTTGAAGAAATTGGAGCATCCGGAACCTAGCTTAGCACCCTCGCGCACCGAGACAACAAGCGCGCACGCAACCAAGCGTGCAGCTGCGCTTGTTGCGGTGCAGCAGCGCGCACGTCCCATGCATGGGCTGGCCATGCGGCAGCTCATGCCCTTGCATGGGCTAGGCGTGCGCATGGGCTGCTTGGTGATCTTCGGGCGCGCGAGTTACGTGCGCGAGATGGTCGCTTGAGGTCTTATTCGCCAAGAAAGGAGTTTTTTGTATTCCGTACAATTGTAATTTACATGCTTTTCTAGGATGGACCAAAATTGTGGCTATTTATTTTTATGTATAAATATTACAATATTTGTTATTGTATAATAACATGTCATATAGAATAGGAGTGCCACTCATATATCTCTTTTGGTATGAACATGCATTGAATGATTTAGGTATCTAATTGGCATCTAGATAACTTGGTAAAATCATTCTTTGGAATTTAATCACACGCCTTAAATAATTGAGTGGGAGAAGGTGTGTTAGAACACCTATGGCCTCCAAGGTTAGTTGAGCTTTATTATTTATTGGTAATCCCCCCGAGGGGAGTCCATAAATGGAATTTAGCAAAATACTTCCTTACAAGGATAGACTAGACAATTGACTCAAACGAGATCTACTCCCAGAGGAGGGATTTTCGTGAGAGAAAATTGAGGGTCGATATCTTGGTAACACACTCAATGTAATTTTATTAATATCCTCCCGAGAGTTCTTGTTAATAAAATTGCAAGGCTAAAATTGAAAACGCTGGTTGTTATGTTAACAATTAGGTGGGACCTAGTCCAACTAGTAAATGGTGCGAACTCACGAAGGAGGCGTAACATTTATGGGTGTTGGATCACCGTTGAATTTTTCACGATTGAGTTATTTAATTAATTCAAGATAAATATTCGAAAGTGCTTTATCATGATTATTTACTTATATATGCTTTTGTTTTATTCAGAAATCATGACCCCATCACTTATGAACATCATGAAAGATAACACTTTAACTGGAGATAATTATGTTACATGGAAAAGGAAAATTGGGTTGTTGCTGCAAAGTGAAAAACATAAGTTTGTTCTAACTACTCCTAAACCACCTGCTCCTAATAATGAATCAAGTATTTTGCAAAGAGATGAGTATGAGCAGTGGAAGACCTCAGATGATATGGTCAAATGTTACATTATGGCTACTATCTCCGACGTGTTGCAACAGCAGCATGAAGGAATGGGGTCTGCTGCTGATATTATGATGTCTCTGGAAAAGATGTTTGCTATTAGGTCTAGGATGACTAAGAGAGAGGCAGTGACTGCTTTTATGAATCTTAGGATGAAACCTGGACAGGCTGTGAAAGATCACATGATGAAAGTCATAGCACATCTTAATATTGCAGAATTAAATGGCGCTGAGATAGATGGTGAGACCAAAATTGACATGGTTGTCAACTCACTATCAGATTCCTTTGATCAGTTCAAGTTGGACTACACCTTGAACAAAAAGGAATACACCTTGCAAGGCCTGATGCAAGATGTTCAAAGCGTTGAAAAGATCCTTGTGAAAAGCAAAGGTCAAGAGATTCATATGGTTAGTAAAGTTGCTACTGTTAAGACCCGTCAGAAGGTCAAGAAACAACAGAAGAAAAAGCAACTTGGGCCTACCAAGAAGGAGACCAAGAAAGTAACCAAGATCAAAGGGAAATGCTTCCTTTGTGGTGAAAAGGGGCATTGGAAAAGAAATTGCCCAAAGTCCCAGAACAAGAAGGAAGAAGGTAATATTAATTATCTTGAAACATGTTTTCTGGAAGATTCTACAGATTCTTGGATCATAGACTCTGGAGCCACTAATCATGTTTGTTATTCCTTACAGGGGTTCCAAGAAAGGAGAAGGCTGAATAAGAAAGAAATCAATTTGCGCTTGGGCAACGGATCGTTAGTGTCTGCAAGTGCAGTGGGAGATATTAGAGTTATTATAGATTCTAGTAGGCATTTAGATTTAATAGACGTTTATTATGTACCTTAATTCAAGAGGAATTTAATTTCAGTTTCTTGTTTAAATAAATTTGGATATTCGGTTACTTTTAATAAAGCTTTTATTATTAGTAAGAATGACAAAATTGTTTGCCAAGGTACATTGGAAAATGGTCTATTCTTTTTGCATAGAAATATCTCTCACTCATTAGACACAGAAATAACGGAACCTAATCATAAAAGAGTAAAATTTTCAAAAGATGAAACCTGCCTTTGGCATTTACGCCTAGGTCACATTAACCTTAATAGGATTAAAAGATTGGTATATGACGGACCTTTAAGTGACTTAAAGGTTGATGATCTACCAACTTGTGAATCTTGTTTGGAAGGTAAAATGACCAAAAGGCCATTCAATACCAAAGGTGCAAGAGCCACTGAATGTTTAGGACTAATACACACTGATGTATGTGGTCCTATGAGCATTCAAGCTAAAGGTGGATATGAGTACTTCATCACCTTCATAGATGATTACTCAAGATTTGGTTATGTGTATCTCATGAGATATAAGTCGGATGCTTTTGACATGTTCAAAGAATTCAAAGCTGAAGTAGAAAATCAGCTTGAGAAACGCATAAAAATCTTGAGATCTGATCGTGGTGGAGAATATCTATCTGGTGAGTTTCAGCAATATCTTATTGATAATGGGATAATTTCTCAGTTTTCTGCACCAGGTACACCTCAACAAAATGGGGTAGCAGAAAGGAGAAATAGAACTCTTTTGAACATGGTTAGGTCTATATTGAGTTATTCAACACTTCGTATTTCTTTTTGGGGATATGCTCTACAAACTGCAATATATATTCTAAACGTGGTACCATCGAAGTCGGTTCCTGGAACACCATATGAGTTGTGGACTGGGTGAAAGCCTAGTTTACAACACATAAGGATATTTGGTTGTCCTGCACATGTGTTAAAAGGAAAGACAGAAAAGATGGAGTCCCGTTCGGAAACATGCATATTTGTGGGGTATCCAAAAGGAACTAAAGGATATTATTGCTATAGTCCTTCAGATCTAAAAGTGTTTGTTTCAACAAATGCTACATTTCTAGAAAAGGACTATATGAATGATTTTGTTCCCAAAAGTAGAATTGTCCTGAATGAAATGTCAGGAGATACAATTCCACAAGAGGTTTCACAACCTAACCCAATTGTAATTTCCACTCCAACACAAAATCAACAACCTACCATTCCTCGTCGTAGTGGGAGGGTTAAAACCGAACCTGAAAGATACATCAGTCTAGGAGAATCTGTTGAGAATCTCACTGACGACGATGATCCCTACACGTACAAGGAAGCAATGGAGGATGTTGATTGTCACCATTTGCAAAAGGCAATGCAATCTGAGATTGAATCCATGTTCGATAACAAAGTCTGGTCCCTTGTAGACTTGCCTAAAGGGATAAAACTCATTGGGTGCAAATGGGTATACAAGAGGAAAAGAGGTATGGATGGAAAGGTGGAAACTTTTAAAGCTAGATTGGTGGCTAAAGGTTACACACAGAAAGAAGGTATCGATTACGAGGAAACCTTCTCTCCTGTGGCCATGCTTAAATCCATTAGGATACTCTTATCCATTGCAGCATCTTTAGATTTAGAGATTTGGCAAATGGACGTCAAGACAGCTTTCCTTAATGGAAGTCTTGGCGAAAGCATCTATATGATGCAATCCAGAAGGATTCATTGAAAAGGGCCAAATGGAAAAGGTATGCAAGTTGCAGAAATCAATTTATGGATTAAAGCAAGCATCCAGATCCTGGAACATAAGGTTCGACCAAGCTGTAAAAGGTTTTGGATTTTTACAGAACCTTGAAGAACCTTGTGTATACAAAAGGATCAAAGGTGACAAGTTGGTTTTCCTTATTCTTTACGTAGATGATATATTACTCATTGGAAATGATGTGGGAGTATTGACATCAGTAAAAGAATGGTTAGCAAAACAATTTGATATGAAGGACTTAGGAGAAGCAAGTTTTATGCTAAGTATCCAAGTAATAAGGGATAGAAAGAATAAAACGATTGCACCATCCCAAGCTTCATACATAGACAAAATCTTGTCTACGTTTTCCATGCAAGATTCCAAGAAAGGTATGTTACCTTTTAGGCATGGAATCAAACTTTCTAAGGAACAAGTTCCTAAGAATGAGCATGAAGAGCAATTCATGAGTAGAATTCCATATGTCTCGGTAGTTGGAAGTCTCATGTATGCAATGCTCTGTACTAGACCAGATATTTGTTTTGCTGTTGGCATAGTTAGCAGGTTTCAATCGAAACCTGGTCCTGATCACTGGATGGCAGTCAAGCATATTTTCAAGTATCTTAGGAGAACGAAAGATAATATGCTTGTAAACTATGGAGGGGATTTAATTCCCGTTGGGTATACAGATTCTGATTTCCAATCTGATTCTGACTCTAGAAAATCCACATCAGGATCTGTGTTTACTCTTGAAGGAGGAGCAGTCATTTGGAGGAGTATCAAGCAATCTTGTATTGCTGACTCCACCATGGAAGCAGAGTATGTAGCTGCATGCGAAGCTGCCAAGGAGGCTGTTTGGCTTCGCCAATTCTTGATTGACTTAGAAGTAGTTCCTAGTGCGAATAAGCAGATCACTATCTACTGTGACAACAGCGGAGCAGTGGCTAATTCGAAAGAACCAAGAAGTCATAAGAAAGGAAAACACATTGAAAGAAAGTATCATCTTTTAAGAGAGATTGTTCATAGGGGAGACGTGACGAATAAAAAAATCGCGTCGGCAGAAAATCTAGCAGATCCCTTCACAAAGGCTCTACCTCAGAAGAGTTTTGATAGGCACCTAGAGAACATGGGAATGAGAGATATGACACATTTTCTATAGCGCAAGTGGGAGATTGTTAGGATTATTTTCAATAGCAAGAGTGTAATATTGTAATTAACAATCTTTTCATATAAATAAAGTGATTTCTGATTCTGCAAAATCTTATAGCATTTATAATTATAATTGTCAAGGTAAATAATCATAAGGTCAAAAGACTATGAGATATGAAGAATTGTTTGTACGTCCGGATATGTATGAGGTAGACACAATTCTTTAGTTAGTCTTGAATAACGTTCACAACTTAAGTTAAAGGTTGGGCACCTCTATCTTGATAAAGTTGTAGAATTCTTTTACTAGCATTTGAGTGGGATCAAATGAGTTACGATGAGTCTAAAATCATCGAAAGGTTTTCGAGTAAAAGAATCTAGTGCACTGGGTGCATTGAACTGGATCACAATGAAATACTTTATCTAGAACCGTCACTAGATATAAGTATTTTCATTATCAGGACAATCGGAGAGTCTATCTAAATCCTAAGATAAATTATGGACTTATGGTTGCAAGTGTTATCATTTGAGCTATCAATGAGTACGATTATATAGCATAGTCTATCCTCGATAGTTTGGTGGTATTCATTTGTTAATCGATATGGACTTCATTTATAGATATGGACATCATGGCTCCATTTATTAAATGAGAGTATATTATCATCATATGGATGTTTTGAGGTATTGGATATTAAATCTCAACGTTGAGCTTTCAATAATGATTATTGAAGACATGGCTTCTGGACAAGTCAAAATATCCAAGTTCAAAATGTGGTCATATGAGGAAATATGGTAACTTGGAGAGCTATAGGCGGTCTATGAGCTCTTGGCGATTACTGATATTATTCACGAGGATACACCATCTCCTATAAGATTGTCTAGGGTATGAATGAGAAACATCTCCTTATTCTATCTTTATTTAAGAGTTCAATTTTAGCTCTTTAGTGGAATGAGTTAAAATTAATAGATCGGACCTAAGTGAATCATTTGTTGATTGTGATTAGGTTATGTCTATTGAAGCTAAAATTTAGATAGCCCGCCAAGATCCACAATCCACACGTATTTGCATGGATCACTTGATATATTCTACCGAACCAATTTATGGGTCCATCTAGAATTGCATTTAATATATTAAGAATATAATATGTCTATTATTTATTTAATGGGCTGCACTATTATATTAATATATTAAAAGGAGACATGTAGGCTTGTTTCTTTTAGTAAGAATAAGTCTGGTTCACATGTGGGCTTTTATTTAAAGTCTAATGGATTAAATAAAATAAGAAAAATAATATTGGGCCCATATATATACATGGTGTGGGCGGCAAGGCTAAATTAAATAGCCCAAGATATTATTTTATTTTATTGTTTTGATTAAATGGGAATTAATTAATTATTTAATTAATTAATAGTTTAAATCAAAATCTTTTCCTGATCAGTAAACTAAATACTATGTGTTGGATTAGGGTTGGAATTCTTTTATGTGATAGGAGTCCTAATGTGGTAAGGATTAAGTCCACATACACTCCTTATTATACAAAGAATTCGGTCACCACTAGTCCTACAAGGGTTAGGATTCTTGAATTGATAGGAATTAGGGAAAAAGACAATTCCTTTTCAAGTAAGGAAATTAACCAACCAAAGATTTCATACTCAATGAATTCGGCCAACCCTACTTGGTGAAGGAGAAAATTCGGCCAACCTATAAATATAAGGTTGTGAATTTTCGGCCACCATAGAAGCAAAATAGAAAGAGATTTTTGTTGATTTTGAAAATAAAAATCCTACTCTATACACATAGATTTTCGGCCAAGAGAGAAAAAGAAAATAAGTTCTCATTCGATAGTGCACTTACAAGCCTTTAAGATCAAAAGGTTTTGTGCACACTTTCGATTTAGGGTTACACGAGTTTTCAATCATATTGATTGTGAATTCAAAAGTGACCGGAACTATTTTTTGGCTCTTGGTGTTTTACTATTGAAGATCAAGATCAGAAATTCCATACATCCATTCTAAGGTAAGCAATTCAAAGAAAAAGGGAGACCACGCTCCTAGGTGATTCACGTACGTGCTAGGATTGAAGATCTTGCGGATTACCATCGACGTAAGTCAATCGGATCACGCGACAAGAGGTATTTAACTCTAACCGTATATTTGAGTTTAATTAATTAAAGGGTTAAGGTTCAAATCTTTAGAAAAATTTTAAACTATACGAAAATTATTTTTTCGCCTTCCGCTGCGGTTTGAAGCAATTTTTCCCTATAGAAGACCCGTGCACTATCCATGCAGTTGCACATACCCGATACACTCATCATTAGTGCACGGGTAACTGTACAGGTAGAAGACCCGTGCACTACCCGTGCAGTTGCACATACCCGAGACATTCATCATCAGTGCACCGGTAACTGCACGGGGTAACTGCACGAGTAGGTAACCCGTGCACAAACCTATGCAGAATGGAGACTCGAGGATACCCATTTTCATTGCACAGGTAATTGCACGGGTAGGTAACCCGTGCACTACCCGTGTAGCAGAGACCTCCTACAGGGAAGATCACTCTTCGTGCCAAGAAAAAGCACACCAACGTGCGGGCACAGAATTTTCCGAACGCACAACTGAAAATGAATAACAAAGACCACAACCACACTTAGAGCTAACACCAAGGTGCATGTGTGAGAAGTGTGATGAAGAACACACTCAAAGAAAAGATTGAAACACAAATGCAAGATATGTAAGACATGCATGATAGTGTGTGTGTGCTACTAGTCTCTTCAAAGATAGGTAAGCAAGAGATATACCTTTGAAGCACACTTGAGCTTGATCACGAACAAAGACGGCCTAAACTACCCTTACACATTTAAGCCCCAAGTGTGGTTTGTCAACGAAATAAGCCAATCAAAAAGTGAGGAACTTACATTTGATGGAAGACCAGATTGTTCTTCTTTCTATTTTTTATGGGAGATTGTTATTGTTTGTGTGTTTGATGGGAGATTGTTCTTGTGTGTGTTTTTGATGGGAGATTATTTTGTTGTTTGTGTTTTGGCATGTTTCAAGGTACTAATTTGTTCTAATTTGTGTTTTTGATGGAAGGCCCGATTGTTCTTGTTTGTGTTTTTGATGGGAGATTGTTATTGTTTGTGTGTTTGATGGGAGATTGTTATTGTGTGTTTTTTTTATGGGATATTGTTTTGTTGTTTGTGTTTTTGGCGTGTTTGTGTTCCGTTGTATGTGTAGGTATTTGGAAGGTGTGGTTTCTGTTTGAAGGGCAAGCATGGGCAAGGGCATTAGTCATTTCTGTGAACTACACTCATTTAGTAGGATGTAATTCAATGGGAAGAAAATGTTTGCAGACATTGTAATAGACCTTGGATTGACGGATGAAGAATGTAATTTGATGAGCCTAGGTTTTATGCTGAATGTATATGTTGAGCCTATGAATGGTTGTCGTAAGCCCAGGGCTGATGGATGGATAGGATGATGCATGTATTATTTTGAGCCGAAGACTGATGTTGAGTGTGTATTTTTATCCTATGAGGCTATGAATGTTTTTCATAAGCCTAGTACTGATTATGAGCCTGGGACTGATGATACATGCATAATTTTGAGCCTATGACTTATTATCATTTATAATGCTGATACTATAATGCTAGCATGACTTATTTTGCATGTATGTATTATATTTAGCCTAGTAATCATTATAATAGACCTAGGAATGACGGATGAAGCATGTAATTTGATGAGCCTAGGTTTTATGCTTGATGTATATGTTGAGCCTATGAATAATTGTCATAAGCCTAGGGCCGATGGATGGATAGGATGATGCATGTATTATTTTGAGCCTAAGACTGATGTAGAATGTATATTTTTATCCTATGAGGCTATGAATGTTTTTCATAAGCCTAGTACTGATTATGAGCCTGAGACTGATGATACATGCATAATTTTGAGCCTAGGACTTATTATCATCTATAATGCTGATACATGTATAATGCTGATTTTGAGCCTTGACTTATTTTCAATTATAATGATGTTACATGTATTTCATTTTGAACATAAGTTTTTATTTTGTTATCTTTTTTTTTTCATTTTACAGATGCCGAAAAATTAAAATGAAAAGCTGTGGCGGTTCCCAGACCATGAGGAATGGATTCCTGTGAGAGTAAACAGTTGAAGTAAAATGTTTTTGGTTAGAGACTTGAAGGTGGTCCTCAAAAATTTGGGTTGGTGGAAAAATTCAAGCAAGGCCCTTTCGGCCAGTATTTGGATTTGAAATAACCGTTAATTGTTTACTAGCACCTAATTCATAATCTTTTGAAAAGAGAGATTATTCACCCCAATGGACAAAAACCATATGAGATGTGGTTCAGACTAGGGAAGTCCAAAGCTCGTTTCAGTCAAGAAGAGTTTTGTCTATGTAGCGGGTTGAAGAAAATGTCGTCCGTAGAGAGTGAAGATGCATACAAGATGTTGAATATCTATATGGTCAGTCAATTCTTTGGCACGGATTACGGACGGACAAGAGCCATCCTGGGGTGGTTGTTTTCATTAGTAGAAAATGAAAATGAATTCAAAAAATTTCCATGGGGTCCTTACATCTTCAGTTTTGCACTATATTTTTTGAATGGTGTAGTTAGCAAATGCCTCCCCGAACTGAGAGGTGAATAAGAGAAGGAAGAGAAGAAAAAGAAGTGAATGGGAAAGGGAAAGGGAAAGGGAAAGGGAAACGAAAGCTGCAGGGTAAGGAAGAGAAGAAGAAAAAGAAATCCAAGTATTATACCTACAATTTGTCCGGGTTCCCTCTAGCACTTCAGGTAAGTTTTATAAAAATTGAGCATGTTTTGATTGTTATGTTGTTTTTGTGAGGGGCTGGTGCTGTCCAGTATTTTTTAACAGCAAAAAGAATATTTTCTCTATCAATTTATAAAAATATGTCTTCAACTCCCTCGTTGAAAAGCATTGTTTGATATTAGTTAGTTTAAATTGTATAGGTATGGGCCATGGAGAAGTTATTTGTTTAGAAGATCTTGTCGGGAAAAGAGTTGCTACGGGGTATCCACGATTCAGCAGATGAGAATTCAGTGCAAAAGTTACAAATATTGAATCCAAATTCAATACATTGGTATGTAGTTAATTACCCTTTTATGTTTAGTTATATAGGGATAATTATTTGTAGAAATTCCTTAACAATTGTTTGTTTTCGATATGCAGAAGGCTTTATTTCCTTGGGACGTTGAAAATTTTGAAAAGGGTACAAATTACTTCAAATCCCTCAACCAAAAATATGTGTGTGGCCCACTAATTGATAAGAAGAGGGAGAAGTTGGTTGTACCTCGAAGTGAAGAGGAAGAAGATCTTGGTTTTGACAATGAAGGTGGTGATAATCAGACAGGCAGATTGCAGGTGATAGGATTGACTCTTCTGTTCAGAAGGAGGATATAGAAGGTTCTGTCGGAGGAACTAGAAGCACGTTTTCTAAATAACATTCCCCCTTCTAAGAAACGGCTATTTTCTGTTAGAAATCCTAAGGTATGATCGCATCTACACTGTAAGAACCTCACTTTTATAATTGGCTTATTTCATGACAAATCACATTGGGGATGTTTATGTATTGGAAAGCATAGGTTCTCCAAGTGTGGTTTTCTCGGAGACATGCTTCCGGTCATCCCAAAGGGCTTCAAGAGAGGTAGCTCCCTTGTTCTTAACTTTTGAAGAGATTTAGTTGCACACACTGATATCTTATGCATTTGTATTGACTTGCATGTATTGTTGCACACCCACTTCTTGCATTTAAGTTGATTAAATTTGGAGTTGATGGGTTGTCCAGTGTGTTAGGTGACATGCAAGGCCACTTGTGCATGTCACCTGATAAGTCGCCTTAGACTTCTATTTTTCCTCCAGTGTGTTAGGCGACATGCAAGGCCACTTGTGCATGTCGCCTCTGATGTCGCCTTAGTCTTGAAATTTTCTCACAGTGTGTTAGGCGACTTGTGCATTTGGCCTTACATGTCACCTCAGGCAATGTGTTTTTACTCCAGTGTGTTAGGCGACTTGGCATGTCGCCTTGCATGTCGCCTTTGTCACTCGAACTGGGCAATTCGGGTATTTCACACCAGCTCATTTTTTTGGTCCCTATAAATACATCATTAACTCATCTTCTTTATTTTTATAACTCTCAAGAACAAACCCTAGAGAGAGAGAGAGCTTCAAGAACCCATTTTTAAGAGAGAGAAAGCTTCAAGTTTTGTACCTTGACTCTCCAAACCCCAAAAACCCATCATCATCTTGCATATAAAGCATCATTCAAGCATGAGTCTTCATTAATGTCTTTACTTGGTAAATAGAACTCACATCCTTGGTCATTTATTGTTCTAGCTTATCAAGACATGTCATTTATTGCTTAGGTTAGCAAATCCTCATATTTATTGTCTATCAATTGAAGTTATGACATGTTTAGGGTTTGTATTGTGATAGCTAATATTAAGGACATATTTGCCCTCTAGCTAATTAGGACTCATTGATTGCATTTGTTAATTGCATTTATTGTCCTTGCCATTTTATGTGACAACATGTGTTGATATGGCTTTGTTTGATGACTAGATCTTAGACTTGCATATCTATATCTAGTTAGGTCTTTTTGAGCATTCATATAGACATTGATATCTAGGATTTGTACTTAGTGTCATCTTTAATCCCTAGATAAGCATTTAGTGTTGCCTAGCATTAGTTGCATTTTGAATATTTGTATATTCACTTAGGTTGTTAATCTCTTCTCGAGAGTTAAGTCTTGTGACTACAAGGTGTAGTGCACAAGCAAGTGAAGTCTTGCAACCAAGGTGTGGTTGGCAAGCAAAGTGATCAAGGATTCACTTTAAAGGCCCGTTGGGTAGTAGTGGTGGGTTAGTGACCGAGAATGGTGTGACTAGAGGTCAACCTAGGTTGTATACATCATTACAATAGTGGATTTGAGGATAGTGTGTAGCTAGAAGGATAGCCTGTGGTTTTTCCCTTGTTGAAGGGTTTCCACGTAAAAATCAAGTGTTATTTATAATTCCGCACTTTACATTTTATTTTGTATGTTTGTTTATGAGGGGAATTGTTAGTATTGACTAATCAAGAAAAAATGGTAATTAACTTGATTAAAACCTATTCACCCCCCCCCCTCTAGGTTGTAGACACACGCTTTGAGTGTATTTTCATACACTGTTTGGTTTAAATATTCTATTCTTGTATGCATTGTATTAATTATTGCACAATTCAAGTGCCTTCCACTATCCCAGAACTATATGCTGATATGCTTGAAAAAGAGCAACATATCATTGCATTTTGTAGAGATGAATTTTTGAAGATTAGAAAGAAGATGAAGGTTGGATATGAAGTTGTTGAAAATTATATTATTATTTATATATAATAGTTTAGTCCTTAACAATTTCCACTAATTTATTGATGTTGATGTTTAGAAGGGTGATGAGCAAGATGATGATGTTGTTGGTGATATGGGTGTTGGAAATAATGTTAATGATAAGGATGTTGAAGAACTAAATTCAGTTGGTGAAGTTGCTGAACTTGGTAAGGGTGTCCAGCAAGATGGACATGCTATTGCTGAAGTTGGTAAGGGTGGTGAGGAAGATGATGTTTTTGGTGAAGTGGATGGTGCATTTGAGGGTGGTAAGAGTGAAAAGGGTACAGATGATGCTTTGGTGATCGGGATGCTGCATTTGAGGGTGGTAAGGGTGATGAGCAAGGTGATGGTGTTGGCAGTGATGGTCTGGTTGTTAGGGATGCAACATTTGAGAGTGGTAAGGGTGATAAGCAAGAGGATGCTGAGCAAGGTGTTGGCAGTGATGGTGTGGTTGTTGTAGATGTTGCATTTGAGGGACGTAAGGGTCACATTTCAGATGTTGATGTTCAAGGTTTTGGCAGTGAAGGTGTGGTTGTTGGGGATGCTGCATTTGAGAGTAATATGGTTGAGGTACATTCTATAATACTGTTTTTGTCTGGGAATTAATCAATGGTTTCTGCTAGACTCAATATTTACTTTTTTTTGTAGGAGTCGGGAAAACAATCTATCCTTAATTTGGATGAATATCCATCCCCATCTATGTGTTTTATTGCCCAGAACATTCCCAATAGTGTGGTAGCACTTGATGGAGCCGACCCTGATTTTGAATACAGAGACATCGACAAACAGAGGGGCAGAAAGAGGTCCAGGTGGCTCGAAAGCCCATGGACAGATCCCATGCCTAAGAAGAAAAGGAAACCACAGTCAAACGTGGAAAAAATAAACCTGGTTGAGTTCACGTCTTTCCTGAAGAACGAAGACCAACATAGGTAATATTCCATTCCGATTATCTGTTATATTACTAGTGTTATAATGTATTCATTTTTATAGTTTTTAATGTAATGTATCGCTGGACTTGAATAGTTTGTATACCGGTCAAATCCTTCAAATGATGCGTCAAGATTTTCTAGACCTGGTCAATATCGAAAAATGGATATCAGATTTGGTAACATAATTAACTATCTATTTCTCCCTGGTTTGTGGTTTTAGGGTTTATGTTACTTATTAGCTAACGTACATCACTATATTTACACAGCACATTCACAGTTACTTTGATATCCTATGGAGAAGACAATCGAGCAGTGAGCTTAACTACTTGCAAAATATTGGATTGGTTAACACATTTTTCCTAGTAAGTATCTCCCTAGTTATATGATATGGTATATGAAAATGTGTTTATGCATGTTTCTGAAAATGTTTTTTAATGCATGTATAGTTTTGAGCCTAGGATTCATTGATATGAGCCTATGAATGGATTCCATGAACCTAGGAATGGATGCCATGAGCCTAGGAATTATCAGCTGCGAATTAATGCATGTATGCTTTTGATTTATAAAAGCCTACTATACAGCTGGGAATGAATGGTTGTATATGCAGACTAACCTAAACATTAAGTGGGCAATTGAAATGGATACATTGGAGGCCATGAGAAAGATAGCAAAATTTAAGAAGGTTGAGGAGGAAAGACGTCAGCAGAAAGAAACTGGTTCTCCTCCTTCTCCTCCACAGAAAAAGGATCGCAAAAAAAGGGCAAGAAGATCAGCGATCCTTCTACTCATGCTGTCAATGTTTGGGAAGACTACCCAGAATTCATTCCTTAAACTACCAGCCAAGTGCAGACATCCTCAGACATGTTATCGGACATGACCTTCTGTACCTTGAACCTTGATGGCGAATGGATTCGGTAAGTTTGTGGAAATGATGTTTCGTTGTCATTATCTATTTTCTTAAATTATTTTTATCTATTTGCTTAAAAAATTTATATTGTATATACAGGTGCTCATCTTGTGCCACCTTCCCATGGGTTTTATATCATTTACTATTGAAGGAAGGAAAAGTACTTATATTTGACTCTTTGAATGAACGGGATGGAACTAGTTATCGGCTAAAGGACATTCATGCCCTACTTTTCCTATTGCCATCTTTACTGAAGCATGCCGGTTACTACGAAGAAATAAAGATGGATCCTCATGCCAGCCCATTCACAGTTCAAAGCATGCACTCTGAATTAATTCCACAACAAGATGATGGGTATGTGTGACATATTTATTTACTTTATTTACTTTCTTAAAGAAACTTATGGTTGACATATCCTACCATTTTACAGATAAAGTTGTGGTGTCTTCTTGATGAAGTATGCTGAACTGATTCTTGCTAGAGTAAAAACTCCATGAAAAGGGGTTTTTGGACAAAAGGACATCAAAGATATTTGTAAGGGCATTGCACTTGACATTTATGGCAATGGTCAACTCTGCAATTCCCCATAGAATATTTTGTATAGTAGTCATTGGCTTGGAATGTCAACAGATGTCAACACTTTGTGCCTAGCAAGGGCAAAGGTGGAAGGGGAAAGAGAAGCAGCAGATACTAGTACATATACATTCTTCCATTCTAGGTATGCCTGCCCAGTACATATACCAGTTGTGGCAGCATTTTCTGTGAAAGTTTTATTCGTCTATGCTTTTGGAATTCTCTGTGGAATGGGAACCTAGTTAATGTGGTTTGGAATTTTGGAGAAGTGATGAAAATAGCTGCGCTTTTAAAACTGTGATTTAGTGTATATTGTTTATTATCGTGTTTTATATAAACAACTGTAGTAAGGCCAAGGAACAATTCTCTTAGTCCTGGGAACAATTCTCTTAGGCCTAAGACAATTCTCCTAGGCCTTGGAACAATTCTGTTAGGCCTGTGACTCAATTCAGTAAGGCCTGGGAACAATTCTTGTAGGCCTGGGATACAATCCTTTTAGGCCTGGGAATCAATTCACTTAGGCCTGGGAACAATTCTCCTAGGCCTGGGAACAATTCTGTTAGGCCTAAGACAATTCTCCTAGGCCTTGGAACAATTATGTTAGGCCTGTGACTCAATTCAGTAAGGCCAGGGAACAATTCTTGTCGGCCTAGGATACAATTCTTTTAGGCTTGGGAATCAATTCACTTAGGCCTAGGAACAATTCTGTTAGGCCTAAGACAATTCTCCTAGGCCTTGGAACAATTATGTTAGGCATGTGACTCAATTCAGTAAGGCCTAGGAACAATTCTTGTAGGCCTGGGATACAATTCTTTTATGCATGGGAATCATTTCACTTAGGCCTGGGAATAATTCTCCTAGGCCTGGGAACAATTGTGTTAGGCCTAAGAAAATTCTCCTAGGCCTTGGAACAATTATGTTAGGCATGTGACTCAATTCAGTAAGGCCTAGGAACAGTTGTTGTAGGCATGGGATACAATTCTTTTTGGCCTTGGAATTAATTCACTTAGGCCTGGGAACAATTCTCCTAGGTCTGGGAACAATTCTGTTATGCCTTGGAACAATTCTGTTATGCTTGGGAACAATTCTTGTAGGCCTTGGTTAGATGTAAAAAAATAGATGTTCATAAGTTACAATGGTTCATTTCAAATCCAAAGGTTACAATGGTTCATTTCAAATCTAACAGTTACAATGGTTCATTTCAAATACAAAGGTTACAATGGTTCATTTCAAATCTAAAGGTTACAATGGTTCAATTACATATGTAAATGTGAGTTTTCACCAATATGGGTCATCTTGTTCCATTATAAATACCCGATTTCTGTTACATATTTTCCTCACTTCAATCTTCAATCTTCCACAATTGTTATATATTTTCCTCACTTCATTTGTACAATTGAAATGGAAGCAAACGGTAATAGTAATAGGTTAAATTCCATTTTCGAATGTTGGCATGAACGTATTGCAAAGGCTAAGGAGACCATCATCAAGGAGCGTGAAAATACAAAACGCCTGAGTGTTGATTATACTGTTTTGATGGGAAAATATCAGAATCTGGAAGCTGAAATCATCAATTTATATGTTCAGATCGAAGCAAGGGACAACGAACACAATGGACTCTACCAACTTGTGGAACAAATGTAGAAGAAGTTAATGGACTTCAATATTCCACCATCAGTCTGAAGAAAAACATACCAAATCTGCCTTCCAAAGAATTATGTTATGTTTTGTTATGTTTTTTTATGCATATGCTGTACCATCTAACTTCTTAATGAAAGTGAAGTAATTGGTTTTGTTTTCACATGTTGTCACCTATTAAGAAATATTTGTTCAATACAACAAGACATACAACCATAAGTGCTTAGCAACAGAACATAACTAGTTTCTTATGCGTTCTTGTTTCATATTAAACAACCCCGCAACTTAAACATAAACAACAAATCTTTCAAACAATCTTGTCTACCATAACTCCAACAAAAAAAACAAATATAAATGAAAACAACATGACACCAGTGCTTTGACTCTTCTCAGATACCTTTTCTTTAACATTCATAGAAGATTCAGGCCAGGAATGTCTTGAATGTACGAAACGGTTACTTATCGCTTTATATGCTTCATCAGTTGAGTTAAACTTTTGGTAGGATACTCCTGGAAAACCATCTACATGTTCATGACACTCATGCCAAGAATTAAACACACCGGTTCTCCTTCCTTTGAAAACAACATAAACAGATTTCTTTCCCATTTCATACAAAACACTTGACAGATATCTCTAAATCGAAAAAGTTTCAATTTAATAATGAATGTTATAGTATACGAGGCTTATATTGCAAACAAAAGAAAATCATCTCAGCCATTGAAACAAAATAAAAAGTTGCAAAACCAAACTTTGGTAAACAACACAAAACCTTCAAACTCTTTAAAAAGAATAATAATAAAAATCAAAAAAAGGGTCTTTTGCGTTTAACTGGGAGAAGGAGATGTTAGATCTGAGAAGGAGTATACAAATTCTTAAAGTTGCAAAACCCTGTCAGCCAACGAATAATCTAGACTACAAGTCTATATTTTCGATATGAGAACCTGCATACAAAGCAAAACAGTGGGAAAGTGTGGGAAGGAAATGTATTACTAATTATGAAGATTGTTTACCTGTAGATGTGGACGACAGGAAGAGTTGGGGTGTGGGAGAAGCAAATAAGTTTTCTTTCAACTGGTATACAATTTGAAACGATTCATAGTTTATTTGGTTCTCAGTTTGGGAACACGTGAAGAAGAAGAAAATTGAAAGGTTTGAGCGTTTGACTAAGGAAGGAGATGAAGATTTAGTGGGATCAGACTGTAATGAAATGAAGAAGATTTAGTGGGATCCATCTATAATAATAAGAAGAAGAAGATCCATTTTAGTGGGATCCATCTGTAATCCACTACAAAATGATGACGTGGCGAGCAAAAGACCCTGAGCCCAGGAAATATTTTACAGGCCTAGGTACAATTTGTTTAGGCCTAGGTATGATTCCCAGTTCTTTGAGTTTTTCTTCATTTAAGAAATTATATGAGCCTCATAATAATCTCAATGATCGGCACCGTATGGCGATGAAGGGATATGGATTGAAATGTATACGTTAAGTTTCGAGATCATCGAACGGTCCAACAAGGATGTCACTATCATTACACTAGAGATAGCAACCACACCATTACATTATGAACCACTAAATGCCTAAGAGTTCCTTCACAAACTTGTAACTTGTTGTAGTTACTCACTCTCGGTCTCTCGTATTAGCTTCAAAGTTACAAAATCGAGTATGATGGGTGCACAGTGCTTTTTAACAAACATCCCGTGTAGCCGAAAAAAAAATATTTCGTAAAATATATATTTAATTCCAAATTAAATCCACCCAGGGCATACGCAATATTCCTAGGCTTACCGGATCCAAGGCCTGCAACATCGCGGGCATAATTCAATGATGACTTGGTGAGCGAAAGCCCTTGAGCCCAGGAAATATTTTACAGGCCTAGGTACAATTCGTTTTGGCCTAGGTAAGATTCCCAGTTCTTTGAGTTTTTCTTCATATAAGAAATTATGTGAGCATCGCAATAATCTCAACGATCAGCACCGTACGGCGATGAAGGGATATGGATTGAAATGTATATGTTAAGTTTCGAGATCATCGAACGGTCCAACAAGGATGTCGCTACCATTGCACTAGAGATAGCAACCACACCATTACATTATGAACCACTAAATGCCTAAGAGTTCCTTCACAAACTTGTAACTTGTTGTAGTTACTCGCTCTTGGTCTCCCGTACTAGCTGTTAGGATTATGCTCAATAGCAAGAGTGTAATATTGTAATTGACAATCTTTTCATATTAATCAAGTGTTTTCTGATTCTTACAAATAATTATAGCATTTATTATTATAATTGTCAAGGTAAATAATCATAAGGTCCAAAGACTATGAGATATGAAGAATTGTTCATACATCCGGATATATGTGAGGTAGACACAATTCTTTAGTTAGTCTTGAATAACGTTCACAACTTAAGTTAAAGGTTGGGCACCTCTATCTTGATAAAGTTGTAGAATTATTTTACTAGCATTTGAGTGGGATCAAATGAGTTATGATGAGTCTAAAATCATCGAAATGTTTTCGAGTAAAAGAATCTAGTGCACTGGGTGCATTGAACAGGATCACAATGAAATACTTTATCTAGAACCGTCACTAGATTTAAGTCTTTTCATTATTAGGACAATTGGAGAGTCGATCTTAATCCTGAGATAAATGATGGACTTATGGTTGCAAGTGTTATCATTTGAGCTATCAATGAGTACGATTATATAGCATAGTCTATCCTCGATAGTTTGGTGGTATTCATTTGTTAATCGATAGAGGACTTCATTTATAGATATGGACATCATGGCTCCATTTATTAAATGAGAGTATAATATCATCATATGGATGTTTTGAGGTATTGGATATTAAATCTCAACGTTGAGCTTTCAACAATGATTATTGAAGACATGGCTTCTGGACAAGTCAAAATATCCAAGTTCAAAATATGGTCATATGAGGAAATATGGTAACTTGGAGAGCTATAGGTGGTCTATGAGCTCTTGGCGATTACTAATATTATTCACGAGGATACACCATCTCCTATAAGATTGTCTAGGGTATGAATGCGAAACATCTCCTTATTCTATCTTTATTTAAGAGTTCAAATTTAGCTCTTTAGTGGAATGCGTTAAAATTAATAGATCGGACCTAAGTGAATCATTTGTTGATTGTGATTAGGTTATGTCTATTGAAGCTTAAATTTAGATAGCCCGCCAAGATCCACAATCCACACATACTTGCATGGATCACTTGATATATTCTACCGGACCAATTTATGGGTCCATCTAGAATTGCATTTAATATATTAAGAATATAATATGTCTATTATTTATTTAATGGGCTGCTCTATTATATTAATATATTAAAAGGAGACATGTGGACTTGTTTCTTTTAGTAAGAATAAGTCCGGTTCACATGTGATCTTTTATTTAAAGTCTAATGGATTAAATAAAATAAGAAAAATAATATTAGACCCATATATATATGGTGTGGGCGGCAAGGCTAATAAAATAGCCCAAGATATTATTTTATTTTATTGTTTTGATTAAATGGAAATTAATTAATTATTTAATTAATTAATAGTTTAAATCAAAATCTTTTCCTGATCAGTAAATAAAATACTATGTGTTGGATTATGGTTAGAATTCTTTTAAGTGATAGGAATCATAATGTGGTAAGGATTAAGTCCACATACACTCCATACCACACAAAGAATTCGGCCACCCTAGTCCTATAAGGGTTAGGATTCTTAAATTGATAGGAATTAGGGAAAAACACAATTCCTTTTCAAGTAAGGAAATTGGCCAACCCTAGATTTCCTACACAAAGAATTCGGCCAACCCTATTTTGAGAAGGAGAAATTTTGGTCACCTTATAAATATAAGGTGATAAATTTCGGCCACCAAGAAGCTTGAGTGAGAGAGATTTTTGTTTGCTTTGAAAAATAAAAATCTTACTCAATACACATAGAATTTCGGCCAAGAGAGAAAAAGAAAAATAAGTTCTCATTCGATAGTGCACTTGCATGCCTTTAACATCAAAAGGTTTTGTGCACACTTTCGATTTAGGGTTACGCGAGTTCCAATCATATCGATTGTGAATTCAAAAGTGACCGGAACTATTTTTCTAGGCTCTTGGTGTTTTGGGATTGAAGATCAAGATCAGAAGTTCCATACATCCATTCTCAGGTAAGCAATACAAAGAAAAAAGGGAGACCACGCTCCCAGGTGATTCACGTACGTGCTAGGATTGAAGATCTTGCGGATTACCATCGACGTAAGTCAATCGGATCACGCGACAAGAGGTATTTAACTCTAACCGTATATTTGTGTTTAATTAATTAAAGGGTTAAGGTTCAAATCTTTAGAAAAATTTTAAACTATACGAAAATCTACTTTTCGCCTTCCGCTGCGGTTTTAGTTAATTTTTCTCTACAATTGGTATCAGGGCCTTGGTTGTACCCTTTAATTAATTAACGTATATATACGTGAATCTATTTATTTTTATTGTGATTATGCATGTTTTAGAAAGAGATGGCACTCTAGGTATTCACATATATAATTACATGTCGAATGTATGGATTTATATATGTTGTTATAAAGTGAATTGTTATTGCTCAATTTTGGTCCTAGATTTTCCATGTAATTTTTGTTTCGGAATTGTAACAAGAAGGGTGGCCTATTATCGTCACAAGTTCCTTCTTGGTAGTTGCTTAATTTTTTTTTTTTGTATAAAATAGTGCAGTTTTTTTTAATGTATTAAAAGTACTGCAGTTTTTTTTGTGCAGTTTTTTATTTGTAAAAAAAAAAAAAAATTACTGCAGTATTTTATTGTATAAAATAAACTGTCATATATTCAAGATTCAAAGACTCGAAGATTTGAAGAAATTGGAGCATCCGGAACCCGTCTTGGCACCCGCGCGCACCGAGACAACAAGCGTGCACGCAACCAAGCGTGCAGCTGCGCTTGTTGCGGTGCAGCAGGGCGACCCATGCATAGGCTGGCCGTGCGGCAGCTCATGCCCTTGCATGGGCTAGGCATGCGCATGGGCTGCTGTGGTGATCTTTGGGCGCGCGAGTTTCGTGCACGAGATGGTCGCTTGAAGTCTTGTCCGCCAAGAAAGGAGTTTTTGTATTTCGTACAATTGTAATTTACATGCTTTTCTAGGATGGACCAAAATTGTGGCTATTTATTTTTTATGTATACATATTACAATATTTGTTATTGTATGATAACATGTCATATAGAATAGGAGTGCCACTCATATATCTCTTTTGGTATGAACATACATTGAATGATTTAGGTATCTAATTGGCATCTAGATAACTTGGTAAAATCATTCTTTGGAATTTAATCACACGCCTTAAATATTTGAGTGGGAGAAGGTGTGTTAGAACGCCTATGGCCTCCAAGGTTAGTTGAGTTTTATTATTTTTGGTAATTCCCCCAAGGGGCGTCCATAAATGGAATTTAACAAAATACTTCCTTACAAGGATAGACTAGACAATTGACTTAAACGAAATCTACTCCCCAAGGAGGGATTCTCGTGAGAGAAAATTGAGGGTCGATATCTTGGTGACACACTCAATGTAATTTTATTAATATCCTCCCAAGAGTTCTTGTTAATAAAATTGCAAGGCTAAAATTGAAACGCTGGTTGTTATGTTAACAATTAGGTGAGACCTAGTCCAACTAGTAAATAGTACGAACTCCCAAAGGAGGCGTAAGATTTATGGGTGTTGGATCACCGTTGAATTTTTACAATTGAATTATTTATTTAATTCAAGATAAATATTTAAAAGTTCTTTATCATGATTATTTACTTATATATGTTTTTGTTTTAATCAGAAATCATGACCCCATCACTTATGAACATCCTGAAAGATAACACCTTAACTGGAGATAATTATGTCACATGGAAAAGGAAAATTGGGTTGTTGCTGCAAAGTGAAAAACATAAATTTGTTCTGACTACTCCTAAACCACCCATTCCTAATAATGAATCTAGTGTGATGCAAAGAGATGAGTATGAGCAGTGGAAGACTTCTGATGATATGGCAAAATGTTATATTATGGCCACTATCTCCGACGTGTTGTAACAGCAACATGAAGGAATGGAGTCCGCTGCTGATATAATGATGTCTCTAGAGGAAATGTGTGCTATGAGGTCTAGGACGACTAAGAAAGAGGCAGTGACTGCTTTTATGAATCTTAGGATGAAACCTGGACAATCTATGAAAGATCACATGATGAAAGTCATAGCACATCTCAATATTGCTGAACTAAATGGTGCTGAGATTGATGGTGAGACCAAAATTGATATGGTAGTTAACTCACTGTCAGATTCCTTTGATCAGTTCAAGTTGGAACCTTGAACAAAAAGGAATACACCTTGCAGGGCCTGATGCAAGATGTTCAAAGCGCTGAAAAGATCCTTGTGAAAAACAAAGGTCAAGAGATTCATTTGGTTGGTAAAGTTGCTACTGTTAAGACCCGTAAGAACCTCAAGAAACAACAGAAGAAAAAGTAACTTGGGACTACCAAGAAGGAAACCAAGAAAGTAACCAAGATCAAAGGGAAATGCTTCCTTTGTGGTGAAAAGGGACATTGGAAAAAAGATTGCCCAAAGTCCCCGAATAAGAAGGAAGAAGGTAATATTAATTATCTTGAAACATGTTTTCTGGCAGATTCTACTGATTCTTGGATCATAGACTCTGGAGCCACTAATCATGTTTGTTATTCCTTGCAGGGGTTCCAAGAAAGGAGAAGGCTGAATGAAGATGAAGTCAATTTGCGCTTGGGCAACGGAACGTTAGTGTCTGCAAGTGCAGTGGGAGATATTAGAGTTATTTTAGATTCTAGTAGGCATTTAGATTTAATAGACGTTTATTATGTACCTCAATTCAAGAGGAATTTAATTTCAGTTTCTTGTTTAAATAAATTTGGATATTCGGTTACTTTTAATAAAGCTTTTATTATTAGTAAGAATGACAAAATTGTTTGCAAAGGTACATTGGAAAACGGTCTATTCTTTTTGCATAGAAATATCTCTCACTCGTTAGACACAGAAATAACGGAACCTAATCATAAAAGAGGTAACCTACCTTTGGCATTTACGCCTAGGTCACATTAACCTTAATAGGATTAAAAGATTGGTATGTGTCGGACCTTTAAGTGACTTAAAGGTTGATGATCTACCAACTTGTGAATCTTGTTTGGAAGGTAAAATGACCAAAAGGCCGTTCAATACCAAAGGTGCAAGAGCCACTGAAAGTTTAGGACTAATACACACTGATGTATGTGGTCCTATGAGCATTCAAGCTAGAGGTGGATATGAGTACTTCATCACCTTCACAGATGATTACTCAAGATTTGGTTATGTGTATCTCATGAGACATAAGTCGGATGCTTTTGACATATTCAAAGCATTCAAAGCTGAAGTAGAAAATCAGCTTGAGAAACATATAAAAATCTTGAGATCTGATCGTGGTGGAGAATATCTATCTGGAGAGTTTCAGCAATATCTTATTGATAATTGGATAGTTTCTCAGTTTTCTGCACCAGGTACACCTCAACAAAATGGGGTAGCAGAAAGGAGAAATAGAACTCTTTTAGAGATGGTTAGGTCAATGTTGAGTTATTCAACACTTCTTATTTCTTTTTGGGGATATGCTCTACAAACAGCAATATACATTCTAAACGATGTACCATCTAAATCTGTCCCTAAAACCCCACATGAATTGTGGACTGGGCGAAAACCTAGTTTACAACACATGAGGATATTTGGTTGTCCTGCACATGTGTTGAAAGGAAAGACAGAAAAGATGGAGTCCCGTTCAGAAACATGTATATTTGTGGGGTATCCAAAAGGAACAAAAAGATATTATTTCTGTAGTCCTAATGATCTAAAAGTATTTGTTTCAACAAATGCTTCATTTCTAGAAAAGGACTATATGAATAATTTATGCCCAAAAGTAGAATTGTCCTGAATGAAATGTCAGGAGATACAATTCCACAAGAGGTTTCACAACCTAGCCCAATTGTAAGTTCCACTCCAACACAAAATCAACAACCTACCATTCCTCGTCATAGTGGGAGGGTTATAACACAACCCGGAAGATACATCGGTCTAGGAGAATCTGTGGAGAATCTCCCGGATGACGATGATCCCTACACGTACGAGGAAGCAATAGAGGATGTTGATTGTCGTCATTGGCAAAAGGCAATGCAATCTAAGATTGAATCGATGTTCAATAACAAAGTCTGGTCCCTTGTAGACTTGCCTAAAGGGATAAAACCCATTGGGTGTAAGTGGGTATACAAGAGGAAAAGAGGTATGGATGGTAAGGTGGAAACCTTTAAAGCTAGACTGGTAGCTAAAGGTTATACACAGAAAGAAGGTATTGATTATGAGGAAACCTTCTCTCCTGTGGCCATGCTTAAATCCATTAGGATACTCTTATCCATTGCAGCATCTTTAGACCTAGAGATTTGGCAAATGGACGTCAAGACAGCTTTCCTTAATGGAAGTCTTGACGAGAGCATCTACATGATGCAACCAGAAGGATTCATTGAAAAGGGCCAAGAGGAAAGAGTATGCAAATTGCAAAAGTCCATATATGGACTAAAGCAAGCATCCAGATCCTGGAACATAAGGTTCGATCAAGCTGTGAAAGGTTTTGGATTTATTCAAAACCCTGACGAACCTTGTGTATACAAAAGGATTAAAGGCAATAAGTTGGTTTTCCTCATTCTTTATGTTGATGATATACTACTCATTGGAAATGATGTAGGTGTATTGACATCAGTAAAAGAATGGTTAGCAAAACAATTTGATATGAAGGACTTAGGAGAAGCAAGTTATATTCTTGGTATCCAAGTAATAAGGGATAGAAAGAATAGAACGATTGCATTATCCCAAGCTTCATACATTGATAAAATCTTGTCTAGATTTTTCATGCAAGATTCCAAGAAAGGTATGTTACCTTTTAGACATGGAATCAAACTTTCTAAGGAACAGGTTCCTAAGAATGAGCATGAAGAGCAATTTATGAGTAGAGTTCCATATGCCTCGGCAGTTAGAAGTCTCATGTTTGCAATGCTCTGTACTAGACCAGATATTTGTTTTTTTGTTGGCATAGTTAGTAGGTTTCAATCGGAACCTGGTCCTGATCATTGGACAGCAGTCAAGCATATTTTCAAGTATCTTAAAAGAACTAGAGATTATATGCTTGTATACTCTGGAGGGGATTTAATTCCCGTTGGGTATACAGATTCTGATTTCCAGTCGGATTCTGACTCCAGAAAATCCACATCAGGATCTGTGTTTACCATTGGAGGAGGAGCAGTCATATGGAGGAGTATCAAGCAATCTTGTATTGCTGATTCCACCATGGAAGCTGAGTATGTTGCTGCATGCGAAGCTGCAAAAGAGGCTGTTTGGCTCCGCCAATTCTTGATTGACTTGGAAGTGGTTCCTAATGCGAATAAGCATATCACTATACACTGTGACAACAGTGGAGCAGTGGCTAATTCGAGAGAACCAAGAAGTCATAAGAGAGGTAAACACATAGAAAGAAAATATCACCTTTTAAGGGAAATTGTTCATAGGGGAGACGTGACGATCACCAAAATCACGTCAGCAGAAAATCTAGCGGATCCTTTCACAAAGGCTCTACCTTAGAAGAGTTTTGATGGGCACCTAGAGAATATGGGAATGAGAGATATGACACACTTGATATAGCGCAAGTGGGAGATTGTTAGGATTATGCTCAATAGCAAGAGTGTAATATTGTAATTGACAATCTTTTCATATTAATAAAGTGTTTTCTGATTCTTACAAATACTTATAGCATTTATTAATATAATTGTCAAGGTAAATAATCATAAGGTCAAAAGACTATGAGATATGAAGAATTGTTCATACATCCGGATATGTGTGAGGTAGACACAATTCTTTAGTTAGTCTTGAATAACGTTCACAACTTAAGTTAAAGGTTGGGCACCTCTATCTTGATAAAGTTGTAGAATTCTTTTACTAGCATTTGAGTGGGATCAAATGAGTTATGATGAGTCTAAAATCATCGAAAGGTTTTTGAGTAAAAGAATCTAGTGCACTGGGTGCATTGAACATGATCACAATGAAATACTTTATCTAGAACCGTCACTAGATTTAAGTCTTTTCATTATTAGGACAATCGAAGAGTCGATCTTAATCCTGAGATAAATGATAGACTTATGGTTGCAAGTGTTATCATTTTAGCTATCAATGAGTACGATTATATAGCATAGTCTATCCTCGATAGTTTGGTGATACTCATTTGTTAATCGATAGAGGACTTCATTTATAGATATGGACATCGTGGCTCCATTTATTAAATGAGAGTATAATATCATCATATGGATGTTTTGAGGTATTGGATATTAAATCTCAACGTTGAGCTTTCAATAATGATTATTGAAGACATGGCTTCTGGACAAGTCAAAATATCCAAGTTCAAAATGTGGTCATGTGGGGAAATATGGTAATTTAGAGAGCTATAGGCGGTCTATGAGCTCATGGCGATTACTGATATTATTCACGAGGATACACCATCTCCTATAAGATTGTCTAGGGTATGAATGTGAAACATCTCCTTATTCTATCTTTATTTAATAGTTCAATTTTAGCTCTTTAGTGGAATGCGTTAAAATTAATAGATCGGACCTAAGTGAATCATTTGTTGATTGTGATTAGGTTATGTCTATTGAAGCTTAAATTTAGATAGCCCGCCAGGATCCACAATCCACACGTACTTGCATGGATCACTTGATATATTCTACCGGACCAATTTATGGGTCCATCTAGAACTGCATTTAATATATTAAGAATATAATATGTCTATTATTTATTTAATGGGCTGCTCTATTATATTAATATATTAAAAGGAGACATGTGGACTTGTTTCTTTTAGTAAGAATAAGTCTGGTTCACATGTGGTCTTTTATTTAAAGTCTAATGGATTAAATAAAATAAGAAAAATAATATTAGACCCATATATATATGGTGTGGGCGGCAAGGCTAATAAAATAGCCCAAGATATTATTTTATTTTATTGTTTTGATTAAATGGAAATTAATTAATTATTTAATTAATTAATAGTTTAAATCAAAATCTTTTCCTGATCAGTAAATAAAATACTATGTGTTGGATTATGGTTAGAATTCTTTTAAGTGATAGGAATCCTAATGTGGTAAGGATTAAGTCCACATACACTCCATACCACACAAAGAATTCGGCCACCCTAGTCCTATAAGGGTTAGGATTCTTAAATTGATAGGAATTAGGGAAAAGCACAATTCCTTTTCAAGTAAGGAAATTGGCCAACCCTAGATTTCCTACACAAAGAATTCGGCCAACCCTATTTTGAGAAGGAGAAATTTTCGGTCACCTTATAAATATAAGGTGATAAATTTCGGCCACCAAGAAGCTTGAGTGAGAGAGATTTTTGTTTGCTTTGAAAAATAAAAATCTTACTCAATACACATAGAATTTCGGCCAAGAGAGAAAAAGAAAAATAAGTTCTCATTCGATAGTGCACTTGCATGCCTTTAACATCAAAAGGTTTTGTGTACACTTTCGATTTAGGGTTACGCGAGTTCCAATCATATCGATTGTGAATTCAAAAGTGACCGGAACTATTTTTCTAGGCTCTTGGTGTTTTGGGATTGAAGATCAGGATCAGAAGTTCCATACATCCATTCTCAGGTAAGCAATACAAAGAAAAAAGGGAGACCACGCTCCTAGGTGATTCACGTACGTGCTAGGATTGAAGATCTTGCGGATTACCATCGACGTAAGTCAATCGGATCACGCGACAAGAGGTATTTAACTCTAACCGTATATTTGTGTTTAATTAATTAAAGGGTTAAGGTTCAAATCTTTAGAAAAATTTTAAACTATACGAAAATCTACTTTTCGCCTTCCGCTGCGAAAATCTACCTGTGCTGCTGGAAAAAATTCATAAAATATATATTTAATTACAAATTAAATCCACCCAGGGCCTAGGAAATATTTCTAGGCTTACCGGTTCCCAAGCCTGCAACATCCCAGGCTTAATTCAAATGATGACGTGGCAAGCGAAAGCCCCTTAGCCCAGGAAATATTTAACAGGCCTAGATACAATTTGTTTAGGCCTAGGTATGATTCCCAGTTCTTTGAGTTACCCCTGTTGTTGGAGTTACCCTTGAGCTCATGAAATAATTTACAGGCCTAAGTACAGTTGGTTTAGGACAAGGTACAATTATGTTAGGGCGGCTAGGCCTAGGTCAGATTCCCAGGACTACAACTTTCCTCCCAGGCTTAGTAGATCTTATGTTTTCAAATTCACTAGCACAGACACATGTTTTCAAAATCAATATACATACACCAAAAACCATCACAAAAACACATAGAAAATAACATTTAAAGGAAACACAAATGATACATACACCATAAACCTTTTCCCCACCAGACCATACAACACCATAAATGTGCAAACAAACCATACATCATTATTCAGGAAAGTTCAACAAAGCTTCTCCACCGGCGTTCTCTTCATCCGGGTCAATCAATGTAGTTTTAGGTGGCTTGTCTGGGCACTTCAGTCTGTTGTGTCCTTCTTTTTTAGAAATGCTACATGTTCGAGCTTTTTTGGCTGGTTATGGTTCCGGACAAGTTATTTTATTGTGTCCTTTTTTCCACACTTTGAACACGATTGTAACTTTCTTTTCTCCCCCACAGATGGTATCCTCAACTTCTTTGGTCTTCCTAGCAGATTCGTTTCTTCCATGGCAATACTGTACAAGTCCAAATTGAAACTGGAATGTCCTAATATTTGGGATCCGGAACAGGGTTCACACCCATTTCATAACCATATTTAAGAAATCCTATTATGTAAAATTTAGAAGCCAATGCTTTGATTGACACACATTTGAACCTAGGCCATGACACACCAACAAAAAGAAATTAAAGTTTGTAAAATAAGCCACAACAGATAAATGTACAGAGTTAATAGACCGTGAAGCATACCTAGCAACCGCCATTGCATAAGAACACAGCAACTCGTCTAAATCCCATTGACGGCATGAACAAGAACGTTTGTCAAGGTCGACGGTTGTTTCCTTCCATTTGTTATCTACCTTAAAGGTATTGAAGTGAATGGGATGAATCTCACACCGATGAGCTGTTTTTGTTCTATCTTTGATGTGTTCGTCTGCAAATGTTGTCAAGTATGTAGACATTTCATGTGCATTTGTCCGACGATTGTAGAACCACCTTTGCAACAAATCTCTAATGAATTCCGCCATTGTTGTGATAGGCAATTTTCAGACCACAAGTAGACAAGAATTCATTGACTCATCAATGCTGGTGGTCATCAAAAAGTACTGCTTTCTAGGGCTATGTACACGTGAAAACTTCTCTACCCCAGCATCCAGGAGCTCATCGTAAACCTTATAGTAGGTTTCTTTCAACTCAGCCATTGCATGGTCAAACTCCTCGATACATTATGCATACGTAGCACGGTAGTAAAGCCAAATCACGTCATCCATCTGCTTGCAAAATCTTTTAAGATTTTGTGCCAAGTAGTATGCAAAAATCCCATGTGCTGCATATGGGAATATGGCTTCTATTGCATTAAATATACCATTGTGCCGATCCGAAACTAACATCACACGATCGGGATATTGGATCAATTTACGGAGTTTCTACAAAAACCAAGTCCATGACTCTGTGCATTCAGAGTTTGCAAACCCAAATGCCAAATGGTATATCATCTCATTTCCGTCTTTACACACCGCAACTAACAAAACACCCCTGGTCCTAGCCTTCAAGTGGGTAGCATCAATGCAGATAACTGGCCTAATGACATAATTAAACCCTTTATAGAGGCTCCAATTGACATAAATCCATATTTAAACCGGGTTTTCGAGTCGGTATTGATCTTTGTCAAAGTTCAGGGGTTTGAATGTTCCAAAACATAAAAATAAGCCGGCAACCTCTGAAAGGATTCCCAGGGATCATCGAATACTTGATTCAAAGTGTGCTCATTCGACCTGTAGGCTTTGTTGTACAAGAGGTGTATGCCGTGTTGCTCCCTCATCTCAGAAACTATATCTTTAGGATGGATGCGGCATCCAGGATCGCCAAATTTACTTGCAAACAAATCCCCTATCACACATACACTTACACATTTAAATTCAATGTTATAGTTGTCATTTCTGTCACATGTGTGCTAGTTAACGAACAACTTCACATGCTCGAAGTACCCATCCATAACTTTTTTGTGTACATTCAGTAGTGAATCGTGTATTAAAGGATCGTGAAACCTTGCACTCCAACCTCTCTGCAAATGCATACGACCCTACAGCTCGCTTCAATATTGGCTTGTCCTTGAACATCTGTCCTTTGTATATTGGACCTTGGTCGGCTGATTTTTCAAACACGTCGACTGATCGAACAGTTTTAATTGAGTAAAGCTCTGACCCTAATATTGTCCACCCTGTGTTCATAGAAGGTGAAGAACTGTTGGTTGTTCCACTCACCCCTCATTCTTCTGTTCCATCTGCTATTACTGGTTGCCCACCATTATCATCACCAATCTCATCTAATGTATCATTGGTTTTAGAATAATCAGACCTTCCTAAAGTATCGATGCTTTCGGAACTATCATTGTCATCCACAACTGCATGCTTGGTAGTAGATGCTGGTGTAGCCTGGTCATCGCCTGTTGATGTAAATCCAGGTGAAGCATGTGATCTAAGTGGATTATTGCTGCCACTAACTGATTTATAGTTTGGAGTACCCGATGGAGACCGTAGATTATCGGTCGATTTAATAGGAGAGACCATACATGCTGATTGTATTGGGTTTGCTGGAGGTCGAAATTCATGTTTGTTGACAAATTCAACGTCAATTACAGCCCAACCGTTTTCCTTATGAATAATCACAAACTCTACATCGTCGTCACTCATAATAGTCAATGTAACTATATCATTCTTTGTTTTCACATGCTTAGTTAGCTTCAACTCTGCTTTGTCTTTACTAACCCCGGTCCGCTCGTATATTGTTTCCGCCAATTCATCGTAGCCTCCGTAAACCGGTTAGACATACTGAGCCTATTTCGTTTTTTGTTAGACGTACTGAAAATGAAATAGGCTCAGTAAACCGGTTACCCTTCCAATGCTCACTGCACTGAACTAACAGCCAAGACATGGTAACCTTAGGCCCTGAAAAAAAACACTTAATAACAGTATTATACCTGAAAAAAAATTAAAATCACTCAACTGTCCATAAAGACAACATATATTGAGAACTGTCTCATGGTAGATAATTCCCAGGCTCATGGCATCAATTCTCAGGCTTATATCAATCAATGATAGGCCCAAAAGTATACATGCCATTATGCCTCATTTTCAGAAACATGCATAAACAAACATTTTTCATATACCATATCATATAACTAACTACGGAGAAACGCAATTACGAAGAAAGATGTGTTAACCAATCAATCATAGGCTTATATCAATTAATCATAGGCTCAAAAGCATACATTCATTATAACACATTTTTGGAAACATGCATAAATACATTTTCAGATAAGTTGTGGAATGAGTTTGAGGATTCAACTGTCCATAAAGACTACAAATTGACAATTGTCTAAGATATGATTTTCACCATGATTCGATGTGTAAGTGATGCCTTTCTCACGGACTAATAGTTGTTATATATGATCACTTGCTTTTGTCTATCTTCTTTTTTCAACAATGTGTTTCCTATGGTCACTAGCAAATTATTTAAGTTCTCTACTGCACATTTAAGTTATATGGTACCTAACAATGTGTTTCCTATGCACATTTGTCATTTCAATCTACTGCTGCCTCTCAACTACATCAAACACCTTAACATGCATTTCATTGACTGTGTCAATCTACCGCTGCCTCTTAACTACATAAATCTATTGCTGCCTCATACTAGCTTGAGGTCTAATAGGCATTTCATCAAACACTTTAACTACACCCAACAATACTATATACATAAACCCAATTCGTGGTCAACAAAACCAAAACCCTCAATCCCTCATTCTATTCAAAACATTTCAAACTTAAACAACAATAACAGACCCAGAGGAGGTGGCTTGACAGTGTATGTTCGATTGACTGTGTCAAACTTAAACTCAAACTTACATTGACTATGGTCGATTTCAAATTTGACAATGTAAGCTCGATTGAAAAAGGTGGCTACACTGTCAAGCTCGATTGAAGGAAATGGCAGCACTGTCCTGTCAATATTTCGATCACCGATAAGATTCCGTTCGGGAGCAAGATTCCAGTTGAGAGGACGATGGGTTACCGGTTCCTAATGGATTCCAGTGGACAGTGAGGACAATGGGGTTTGAAATGGGAAGGATTTGTCACTGATTGGATGGAAGATGGGAACAATGAGTGACCGATTCCGGTTGGAGAACGATGGATGGAGAAGATTAAGTCAGTCATTTTGATTTTCTTCAGTCAACTGAAGGAGATGCAAACAAGGGTAGTTTCGTGGTTTCACTTTGTAAGAGGGTAATTTCTACATTTTGCAGGGTTTTATTGAAGAGGGTATTTTAGTCTTACAAAGGCTATTTCCTAGATACTAAGCAATAGGAAAGGCCACATTTGTAATTTTTTTCACCAATGGGCTATTTCCTAGAAACTAAACAATCAGAAAGGCTAGATATGTAATGGCCCCTAAATATTAATATATCAGCTTAACTCTTAATTCTTCAGATGATTCTCATTCAGGACCTTCATCCACTATTGTGGGTTTGATCCCAATTCGTTTATCAGGCGCTCTTTATGTTCAGCAGGTTTGTAACGTTTTGCCACGTAAGGTTCCTCCCCATTCCTCTGTTGTTGTTTCTTCGGGCTCTCATGTTATGGAAGCTATCTCTTTGGGTATTCCTAGTCAGTCTTTAGGTATTGGAGTTTTGGTTGCTTCTTATGGTCCAACTATTCAGGATGATTGACGTATTGTGAGGGATGGGATCAATCCTTCTCGGGATATGAGATCAGAGTCCTCTTTGTCGAATTCTCAGGCTGAGCTTCATTTTATTGCTGACTCTTCTTAGGCTAAACATGTGGAAGCTGATGATTTGGATTCTGATGGTTTGGCTTAGAGGACTATGATGGCCAAACATAGATTGGAGGCATATAAATCCGAGTTTCGAACTCCTTCCAGCAGATCCCATGATTAGTATCCTTTATTGGAACTGCCGTGGTATTGGGAACAACTCGTCGAAATGAGTTCTCAGTGATTTATGTTGTTCCCATCGGCCTTCCTTGGTTTGCATTTCGGAGCCCATGTGGCTGTTGATTCGATTTCTGCTAGGTTTCGGTCTTCTCTTGGTCTTCATTTGGTGGGTATGAATGATAGGGGTGGATTGATTCTGTCTATTTGGGTATTTGCTGTTGGAACCCCGTTCACTAGTAACGCAGCGGAAATAGGTTTTAGAAATTTTATACAGATCATAAATAATCTGGAACCAGTGAACTAAGGATCATAATTATTTATCCGGAACTAATACATACAATATGTAAATACAAGAAATTGTAATCAATATATTAAAAGAAAATTTAGAACCTTACCAACGTTTGGAGGCTCATTTGCTTTACGATATGCTTTTGGTCTGTACAACTAATCTTCCTAGCTATTCCCGGAACTGGTTACTACGTGTGGGCGCGTCACGTACTCGGAAACTTAGGAGGATGTAGAAAATAGAAGAAGAAACAATTTATTCCAAGAGAAAACAAAAAAAACTAGAACAATTCCAGTTTCTCAAAAGAAAAATATAATAAATATCAAATATTTTTTTTCTTTTTCACGCACTCCTGTGCACTTTTTCTCATCTTTTTTTTAATAGTGCACAACACTTTTCTCTTTTTTTCTTTTCAATAATTAACGCACACCTGATGCTTCTCAGTTTTGTTACACGCACAAATAAGTTTGTATCCTATACAAACACTTCTGTATATATCTTGTGTGCTGTGTTTTTGTTATCAATATATATCATATATATTATTATAACTAAAACTTTTTAATTGATATCTTTTTTATTTTTAAAACTAAATCTTTTAAAATGATATCTCATATCTTTTATTTTAAAAGATAGTTAAATATTTATTTCGAATTTAAACATTATAAATTCAATTTCAAATATTTAATTTAATAAAATAATCATATTATCTTATTCTATTTAAAATCAAATATCAACTAACACCCTCCATTTAGTGATTAATAACACAATTAAATAATCTTATTATTTAATTTATTTAATCACCATTATTCATTAATTAAATAATCTCATTATTCAATTAATTTCCGAATAAATACGTGTCACTTTGGTAACACAATTAATTGGACAATCCAATTAATTAACCGTGACCCTTGTTACCTAAATCAATCGGGCTAGCAAGGGGACCTAATGGACCCACAGTATTTGAGCTCCAATAATCATTGGAATTATTAATTAAACTCTTCAATTAATATTCCTTGATTATTAACTCCGGTGTTAATCTACTAAAAACCCGAAGCTGCACTCTTTCAACTGCAGACATTTTTACACAGACCGATACAACTCGGTCTCCATTGATATAGCTATTACACATGGTGTGATCCTCTACAGTTGTTAATAATTAGAGCTAGTCATAATGTCCGTTATACCCCTTTAATTACATATATCCTTTAAGTACCGTTGATTCTCTAATAAACAATAAATCATATTTCCTCACGGAATTAGGAGAGCGCTCAAATTGTCCAAGCCCCGAATCAACCCTTAAGGGAACTACCATCTACTTCTCACAAGAAGGAGTGGATTCCACTATTGTGTACATACCTTCCCAGCGACAAGCCAAACCGCAATCCCAACATACGGAGTATATTGATCAGGAATTGCATCTGACCTCACCCATGGTATATCAAAGACAACGATATAACCTGAAGGAGTCGATAAGACACCCATATATAGCCATCATTAGTTGATATATATGAATCTCATCAGTAAACGGATCTTGGTGACAGATTCATATAGATCATGGCCTAGTCCTATATGATCACATCATACAAGGTACCTCAATTCCCATATCTCATATGAATGATTCAGGATAGAATTGCCGTACATTACGGAATGGACCGCAGCTATAGATTAACCACAAATAAAGTACCTGGCTTTATTTGCTAACTATGGACTCTTTAGATTGCACGTCTCTTACTGTATCCATCCGTATATGACACTCATATACACAGTTCGAGATTACATCCGGCAATCTAGGATGTTAATATATGCACAAGTTATAAAATAAACAACACAACAAGAATGAATTGAACTTTTCTTTTTATTTATTTCATAAATCCATTTACAAATTACATCTTTAGGGAATAAAACCCAACAATCTCCCACTTGCACTAAAGCATGTGAGGCATGTTTCGTAACCCTAGACCATCTAGGTGACCCGAAAACACTTTAGCTGGTAAGGTCTTCGTTAATTGATCAGCATGATTGTCTTGTGAGGCTATCTTGGTGACGATCACATCTCATCTCTACACTATCTCTCTAATAAGATGATACTTTCTCTCTATATGCTTCCCTCTCTTGTGGCTTCTTGGTTCTTTGGATTTAGCCACAGCACCACTGTTATCACAATAAAGTGTGATTGGCTTATCCAGATCTGGAACAACTTCCAGATAACTCAAGAACTTGCGGAGACAAACAACCTCTTTAGCAGCTTCACAAGCAGCTTCATATTCGGCTTCCATGGTGGAGTCAGCAATGCAAGATTGCTTAATACTTCTCCATATAGTGGCTCCACCACCCAGGGTGAAAACTGATCTAGACGAGGATTTCCTAGAATCCCTGTCTGACTAAAAATCAGAATCTGTGTATCCTAACGGGATCAAATCCTATCCGGAATACACCAACATATAGTTTCTAGTTCTCCGAAGATACTTGAGAATAGTCTTGAAAGCAACCCAATGATCCAATCCTGGGTTGGACTAGTACCTACTGACTACTCCCACTGCATAGCAGATGTTCGGTCTCGTGCATAACATAGCATACATGAGACTACATACTACTGATGCATAGGGTACACGTCTCATATCCTCAACTTCTTAAGGTGTCTTAGGACACTGTTCCTTAGACAAGTGAACTCCATGCCTAGAAGGTAAATTACCTTTCTTGGAGTTCTGCATCAAAAATCACACAAGAATCTTATCGATATACGATGCCTGAGACAGTGCTATGAGTTTGTTCTTACGATCCCATATAATTTGGATCCCTAGAACATAACACGCCTCTCCCAAATCTTTCATTTGGAATTGGCTAGCCAGCCAGCCTTTTACATCAGATAACATTCCCATATCATTCCCAATGAGTAGGATGTCGTCCACATATATGACTAAGAAAACTACCTTTTTATCAATGATGCGCTTGTAGACACAAGGCTCATCGACGTTCTGCTCAAAGCCATAGGTTTTGATCACATCATCAAACATGATGTTCCAAGATCTAGATGCTTGCTTAAGTCCATAGATGGACCTTTGCAACTTGCAAACCTTTTGCTCTTGATCTGGAGACACGAATCCCTCTGGTTGTATCATATAGATGCTCTCGTCAAGATTGCCATTCAAGAATGCAGTATTGACGTCCATTTGCCAAATTTCATAATCGAAATAGGCAGCAATGGATAAGAGAATCCTAATAGACTTAAACATGGCTACTGGCGAGAAGGTCTCTTCATAATCAACCCCCTCTATCTAGGTATAACCCTTAGCCACTAGCCTTGCTTTGAAGGTCTCTACCTTCCTGTCTACTCCTCTCTTTCTCTTATAGATCCACTTACATCCTATGGGTTTTACCCAATCCGGTAAGTTTACAAGATCCCAGACTGAGTTGGAGTGCATAGACTCCATCTCGAGATTCATGGCTTTAAGCCATGAATCTTTATTAGGATCTTTCATTGCATTCTTAAATGTCAATGGATCATCCACATTATCAGTAGAGACAACACTTTGTCCCTCACTTATACCTAAATAGCGTTCAAGTTGACTTACAACCCTCCCACTACGTCTAGGTGATAGTGTATCTTGATCAGGAACCATCTGACTCTCAGATGTTTGTGGATCAATAGCTCTTATTGATAAAGCACTAGTCTCACCAGGCTCCAACTCATTCAATACAATCTTAGAATGAGGTTTATGATCACTAATATAATTGTCCTCAAGAAACGTTGCATTTATCGATACAAATACTTTGTTATCTTTGGGACTATAGAAGTGTCCACCTCTAGTCTCCTTGGAGTGTCCTACAAACAGGCAGACTACAGACTTAGAGTCTAGCTTTCCACTTCTGTTCTTCAGCACGTGTGCTGGACCCCCCCCCCCCCCCCCCCCCCCTCATACACGAAAATGTCGCAAACTAGCTTTACGACCATTCCACAACTCTAGGGGAGTCTTAGGAATATATTTGGATGGAACTACATTCAAAATGTATGCCGCTGTTTGTAACGCATATCCCCAAAAGGAATTTGGTAATGATGAGAAACAAATCATAGATCTCACCATTTCCATCAGGGTTCTATTTCTCCTCTCCGCTACACCATTTTGTTGAGGTGTACCGGGAGCTGTGAGTTGGGAAACTATCCCATGCTCAACCATGAAGTCTTCAAACTCTTGGTCAAGGTACTCACCTCCATGATCCGATCGTAGTGAGTTGATATTCCTACCTAATTGATTCTCAACTTCAGCTCAGAATTCTTTGAACTTTTCAAATGTTTCTGACTTTCGTTGCATCAGGTAGACATATCCGTATCTTGAGTAGTCATCTATAAAGGTGACATAATACTCATAGCTGTCCCTAGCTCTAACATTCATCGGTCCACAGACGTCTGTATGTATGAGTTCTAGTGGATCTATAGCTCTAAGCCCTTTTCCAGTAAAAGGTCTCTTAGTCATCTTACCTTCTAAACAGGATTCACAGACAGGTAAGGTGTCAACCTTTAACTCACTTAAAGGTCCGCTTTTTACTAGTCTGTCTATCCAGTCAAGGTTGATATGACCAAGCCTTAGATGCCAGAGATACATGTCATTATTTGGAGAAATCTTATGTCGTTTAGTTTTTGGTTTTTCAACCTTAAACATTTCGGTGTTAAGCAGTGTAGTATGTATTAACGGTCTTAACACATACAAATTATTTTCATTAATTCCTGAACAAATATTTAGACCATTCTTTCCAATAATAACAGACTTATTATTAAAAGAAACAGAATACGATTGTTCTAACAATTTAAAAACGGAAATCAAATTCCGTGTAAATCTAGCAATATAAAAAACATTGTTCAATAATAAAAAACTATTATTATTATAAAATTGCAATCTTATTGCTCCCACTGCTTTGGCCAACACGACATGCCCTGACCCCACACGCATTGAGAAGGCTCCCTCCTCTAGCTGTGTCTAAGAATCAGTCCACTGCAAAGAAGAACAAACATGGTTAGTGGCCACCGAATCAACTATCCAAGGTAAAGAATCATCATCCACTAAACAAGATTCAAGACAAGTAAATCATATTTACCTTTCCTCTTGTTCTTCTTGGCTACCTCCTCCAGGTATTAAGGACAGTTCCTCTTCCAGTGCCCGACCTTGTTACAATGGAAACATTTTCCTTTGTCTTGGTCGATGGAGGTGTCATTCTTTCTGCTTTAGGCTTTCTTAGGTTTGGGCTTACCCTTCGCCGTCCCAGCAGACCTTTTCCTCTTCTTATTATTATTAGAGGAGGAAGATGGTTCGGCAACATTTACCCCACCTGTCTTACTTTTGATGTCTTTAGTCAAGGACTCAAAAGTAGCGAGCTCATTGAGCAATTGTGTGAGACTGAACCTTCACTTGTTCATCCTGTAGTTGCTCTTAAACTGATCGAAACTCTTAGGAAGAGTCGTCAGTATGATGCTCACTTGACTGGGTTCGTCAATGGCCCCGCCATTGACTTCTGCAGTGTTGAAGTAGGACATCATGCTCAGTACATGTTCCCGAACTGATGTACCTTCCTTCATGCGAGCGAGCATAGTGGAATGAACATCTTCGTGTCGCTTTTGCTTGGAGGGCTGCCCGAACATAGCTTGTAATGACTCCATGATTTCGAATGCTGAAGTTATTGCTTCATGCTTTGTGACAAGCACATCTGTCATAAAAGCCAACAGATATGTTCGGGCCTTCTCATCAGATGAGACCCATCACTGGTATGCCTCACGAACAGTTCGAGTGGCATTGGCAGTAGGCACCAGAGGACATTCCTCTGTAAGTACAAAATTGAGGTCTTTGGTGACTAATATTGCATTAATAAGTTTCCACTTAGTGTAGTTATCACCAGTTAGTTTGTCTTTTGCGAGAATTTGAAGTCAGAAGACATAATTGCTGAAATAAATAAAACATTTATTCAGTCATTTATTAAAAAACAAGTGCGAGTGCTTTGACATAAATTTAAACATGATGTATGAACATGTTTAACGAACTAGAAATACTCAAAAACCAGTTACTATACCACGACAATCCAACATACCACCAAGAAGTGCCGCCTTAGGGTCGGTCAAGTCTTTGCATGTTGCACTGAGACATTCTCAATCAAATGATATTCTAGAATAACTCTTATTCCATATCATTCAACCATCGTTTATTCAGTCAGGTTTTTAATTAACAAAACTACAAAACCTTCGTGAGTGTAACCCACCATTTCAGATCTCATGAGCTTAACTCGAGAATTGCTGTCTTAGGGTCGGTCAATCCTGAAATACCCTCAGAAATCCTATCTGTTAGGAAGTCAACCTTGGTATTGATCTTTGTGGAAACCTTCCTTAGGTAGGACGAAAGCAAAGCCCTCACGAGGCCCCACTCAGATCTCACCGTGTTGAACTAATGATGGAGACTGCGGGATATATATGTCATATATCCCTCTCCCACTCACTATTTAAAAATTAGGGTTTTCAATTATCCGTTAATGCACCTAGACTCTACATGATCAAACGGCTAACTTTAATCAAGTTATCTAGCGCATTAAAGAATTCATTATTAGAAATAAATTCTAATTAACTAATAAATTATTAATGATTTTTAACAATTAAAAATCTAATCTATTAGTGAATAATCTAAGCCTTTGTAAACTATTTACTAAGGTCAAATTATTATGTAAGTGTTTACCAAGTTTTAACTATTAAAACTCTAACACTTTATTTGATTCATTTATTATTAGGTTATTAATCATATTAATACTAATTACAATAAATGACCCTATTAATCTAACTTATTAAACACTTTAATAACTAGATTAACAATAATGAGAATTAACAAGTTTTCTAACTATTAAAAAACTAATCTCATTTTCATAGCCAATAATGTATTTACCTATTTTAATCATATTAAAAAAAATACATAAAATATTAGGCTATGATGCATGTATGACATATCAAGTATATTTGTGTAGGCACATCTAATCTAAATGACATACGCATGCATGTCAATGATTTTATCATCACATAATATAAAACTTACATGAATTGATCGAGTACTGTAGATTGTTTAACCTAAAAAAGTTGAAATCTAAAATTACAAAAATACCCCCAAGGCATTCCTTGGTCCTATTGTAATTTCCGAGTCTTCTAGTCTCTTCAGGTCACTCTGATTCATCTCATGAATCCGAAATAAGAAATCCCCACGGAATGCACTAGGAAACACTTGCCAACGGAACCGCATGAACAGTACCACACATGCACAGTGCAGTGAACATTGTCATGAACAGTACCGCGTGAACAGTACCACGTCGCTCGTATTTCCGATTTCGCCCTTCTGTCATTGTTTCCAGGTCTTCAATATAGGTTAGAATTTTTTTTTTTTTTGCAATACAATAACAGAAAAAAAAGATTAATACAACCCATGAACCCTAAATCCACAATACCATATAATTAACAATCAATCATATTTTTTGTAAATTAACAAATTTAATATACATACAAAAACAACATATAGTCAATTTAAACAGTGCCTACACAATCCTACATACAAGAGCATCGAAAACAATTTCATATTCTGAAATTTTTTTTGCTCTGATACCAATTGTTGGAACCCCGTTCACTGGTAACGCAGCGGAAATAGATTTTAAAAATTTTATACATATCATAAACGATCTAAAACCAGTGAACTTAGGATCATAATTATTTTTCCGGAACTAATACATACAATATGTAAATACAGGAAATTGTAATCAATATATTAAAAGAAAATTTAGAACCTTACCAACGTTTGGAGGCTCCTTCACTTTACGATATGCTCTTGGTCTGTATAACTGATCTTCCTAGCTATTCCCGGAACTGATTACTGCGTGTGGGCGCGTCACGTACTCAGGAACTTAGGTGGATATAGAAAAAAGAAGAAGAAGCAATTTCTTCCAAGAGAAAACAAAAAAAAAAACTAGAACAATTCCAATTTCTCAAAAGAAAAAATATAATAAATATCAAATATTTTTTTCTTTTTCACGTACTCCTGTGCAGTTTTTCTCTTCTTGTTTTTTAATAGTGCACAACACTTTTCTCTTTTTTTCTTTTCAATAATTAACGCACACCTAATGCTTCTCAGTTTTGTTACACGCACAAATAAGTTTGTATCATATACAAACACTTCTGTATATATCTTGTGTGCTGTGTTTTTGTTATCAATATATATCATATATATTATTTTAACAAAACTTTTTAATTGATATCTTTTTTATTTTTAAAACTAAATCTTTTAAAATGATATCTCATATCTTTATTTTAAAATATAATTAAATATTTATTTTGCATTTAAACATTTTAAATTCAATTTCAAATATTTAATTTAATAAAATAATCATATTATCTTATTCTATTTAAAATCAAATATCAACTAACACCCTCCATTTAGTGATTAATAACATAATTAAATAATCTTATTATTTAATTTATTTAATCACAATTATTCATTAATTAAATAATCTTATTATTCAATTAATTCCTGAATAAATACGTGTCACTTTCGTGACACAATTAATTGGACAATCCAATTAATTAACCGTGACCCTTGTTACCTAAATCGATCGGGCTAGCAAGGGAATCTAATGGACCCACAGTATTTTGAGCTCCAATAATCATTGGAATTATTAATTAAACTCTTTAATTAATATTCCTTGATTATTAACTCCGGTGTTATTCTACTAAAAACCCGAAGCTGCACTCTCTCAACTGCAGACGTTTTTACACAGACCGATACAACTCGGTGTCCATCGATATAGCCATTACACATGGTGTGATCCTCCACAGTTGTTCATAATTAGAGCTGGGTCATAATGTCCGTTGTACCCCTCTAATTACATATATCCTTTAAGTACCATTGATTCTTTAATGAACAATAAATCCTATTTCCTCACGGAATTAGGAGAGCGCTCATATTGTCCAAATCCCGAATCAACCCTTAAGATAACTACCATCTACTTCTCATAAAAAGGAGTGGATTCCACTATTGTGTATAGGGGTGGGCACAAAGTTCGAAACCGAACTGAACCGAACCGAAAAAATGGTGTTCGGTTCGGTTCATAGGATTAATTCGGTTTAAACCGGTCTAAAGATTGAAAACCGAATTTGTTTTTGGTTCAAACCGGTTTGCTTTTCTAAAAACCAGTTTGAACCGATTAAACCCCTTATAAAACTAAAAAAAATAAAATAAAATAAAAAAACTCTAACACTTTTCAGTGTTCTGTCTCTTACAAGACCACCAGCATCTCTTTTCCTCAACTCACATGTACTCATTTCCTCACTTCCTTTGTTCCTCAGCTTCCGATCTGCTCATCTGAACTCGGTTCCTCACTTCCTCAACATCTGATTTGCTCATACAACTACAAGGTTTGTCACTTTCTCAGTTTCTCTTCCTTTTTTTCTAATTTTCTTCTTCTTCTTCTACTAATTTTCTTCTTGTCTTCTCCAATATGCTCATCTTCATTCCCAACCAAGCTTCACCTCGTTCAATCTGCTCTTCCTCAGCTCCAGCTCGTTCGATCTGCTCTTCGTCGGCTCTGGCCTCCAGCTCGTTCGATCTGCTCTTCGTCAGCTCCAGCTCATTCGATCTGCTATTCGTAAGCTCCAACTTGTTCGATCTGATTTGGTAAGATTTTCTTTCTTTTACTTAGCTTTTGTTCCTTGATTTGGTTCATTTGTTATCGTGCAAAAATGCTGGAGCAACGCTCCATCGAAGCACTAGAACACATTTGCTCCAATTTTCCTGCTTGAAAATCTTGTTTGTTTTTAATTTTTATTTTTTAAATTGATGTGTTCTTGATTGGAGATGATTTAGATTATTTAATTCTATTTGGATTATTGGAATCGATTTTGGTTTTTATCATTGTGGAATTGATTTGTGATTTTTGTTTGTGGATTTGATTGAAGAATTGATTTGTTTTTTTTTTCCATTCTTTTGAGAGCATATCGATCTGTTTTCAATGGGTTTTTTAAAATTGATTTCAATTTATTTCTTAAATAATTCATTAATTCTTTTAAAAAACTATTTTTATTAATTTAATAATACTTAAATAATATTTATTTGTTTTTTGAAAATAAATATATTTATTTGTTCTTTAAAATATATTTTTTTGTTGACACGTGGCAATTATTTTCTTATTATACCTGTCAATCATTTGGTTGGCTGGGAATGGATGATATTATTGGTTGCTTGTGTAAGGTTGATTACTTGCCTCTTTTGTATGGTTCACTGGTTTTTCTGTTATGTTAATGTGTATGTGCTAGTCAAAAACCGACTAAATGTGTACAGAAGATTTCAGTCCTATTCAAGTTACATTTCACCTAGGAATCTTGATTTTCAGTTTATTAGGGTTATGTTAACACTTATTCTCTGAGAGTGAACTAGGTTTTTTGTGAGAATGAACTATGTTTTTTTTGTGAAACAGTGAGCTTTCATTACTGAGAGCAAGACAGTATTTTGTGCTTGATTCTAGGGATGGTTCATCCCTTTATTGCAACATAAGTAAGCTGCTGAACTCCAGTAATTGTTCAGGGTTTTTTTTCTTTGTTTCTGACAACTCACTTTGTATTTTTCTTGAAAATATTTGGAAACTGCGATTTGAAAATATTTGGAAACTGCCATCAAATTTGGACTTGTATTTTTCAGTTATAGAATGTTAGAGTATATATGTTTATTTATATTTTATTTGTGTATATTAGTTTATATATGTTTATTTATATATGTGTCTAATTATGTTTGTGTATAATTTTGTTTTTTGTTTCTATGGAGCACAAAGATTTAGTGACAAATGTATATATAATTGTTTGTATCTTACTATCTACAGGCAGCAGCTAGCATGTGGAGTGACATAAAGGAGTGCAATTATTTTTTTTATGTATATGGAATGTGGTGTGGAAACTAGAATTGAAATGTTATTTTAATTGATTAGTTGTAATTTTAATTTGGAGTTATTTTAGTTGTAATTTTGATTTGGAGTTGGATTATTTAATTTTTGGGATGTATTATTATGTAATGTACTATTATTAACTGATTTTGAACTTTTATTTAGGAGTTTGGATTTTGGACTGTAATAATATGGTTTTTTATATTTTGGAATGGATTTTTTATTAACTTATTATTATGTATTAATATGTTTTGGAATTTATTAATATATTTTTTATATTATGTAATATGTTGATTTGGCTTTGGGCTATTCAAATGGCCAAAATTAGGCACATTAAGCTATTCATTAATTTTAAAACAGATTAAAAGGACCCATTAAGCTATCCTGCCCATTAGGCGTTTAGGCCCAAAACCAAATTGAATCGAACCGATTCAAATCGGTTCGGTTCGGTTCTCATTTCTTATTCGGTTTAAACCGATTTAATTTTGGATGAACCGAAATATTTTTGGTTCAGTTCGGTTTTGCCCAAAATCGAACCGAACCGAACCGGTCCCACCCCTAATTGTGTACATACCTTCCCAGCCACAAGCCAAACCGCAATCTCAACATACGGAGTATATTGATCAGGAATTGCATCTGACCTCACCCATGGTATATCAAAGACAACGATCTAACCTGAAGGAATTGATAAGACACCCACATATAGCCATCATTAGTTGATATATATATAAATCTCATCAGTAAACAGATCTTGGTGAGAGATTCATATAGATCATGGCCCAGCCCTATATGATCACATCATACAAGGTACCTCCATTCCCATATCTCATATGAATGATTTAGGATAGAATCACCGTACATTACGGAATGGACCGCAGCTATAGATTAACCACAAATAAAGTACCCAGCTTTATTTGCTAACTATGGACTCTTTAGATTGCACGTCTCTTACTGTATCCATCTGTATATGACACTCATATACACAGTTCGAGATTACATCCGACAATCTAGGATGTTAATATATGCACAAGTTATAAAATAAACAACACAACAAGAATGAATTGAACTTTTCTTTTTATTTATTTCATAAATCCATTTACAAATTACATCTTTAAGGCATAAACCCCAACATTTGCTTGTGACTCTATTTCAGATCCTCAAATAGTTTTGTGTCACAAGCAGCATTTGACCGTCTCCATTTCTATCGGGTCTCTGAAGCATTGGTACACTTTTGTTTATACTAGTACATATGTCTCGGTTCATCGTGTGCTTTGGCATTCTCTTCGGGAGATGATTGGTTCTTTTTCTTTCTCTTGGTTTGTAGTTGGTGATTTCAATGCAGTTTTGGGTGTTCATGAGTGTTTGGGTTCTCGTTCTCTTGCTAGGGGCTCTTGTGAGGACTTTAAGTCGGTGATTGAGGATTGAAATCTGATTGGTGTTCGGTCTCAAGGTGCTCATTTTACTTGGGTTAGGGGTTGTTCTGGTCGCACTAGAGTTCAGAGGAGATTGGACAAGACTTTGGTTTCTGAGGGTTGCACTACCTGTTGGTGAGATATCTCGTGTGTGGCTCTTCCCTATCGATTTTCTGATCACTGTCCGCTTTGGATTCGATTAGCTGAGTCCCAGGTCTCTACATCTAGACCATTCCATTTTCACAGTACGTGGGTGGATCATCCTGATTTCATGAACCTGGTTCGTAGGGTGTGGAGCATTCCTTGTGATAGTAGACCTCCTCATGTAGTTATTGGTAAGCTAAAAAATCTAAAAAAGGCTCTCAAGTCTTGGAATTGGGAGGTTTTCGGTGATCTCAATACTAACATCTCTATGAAATCTACTGAGCATCAGTCCGTTCAGAGCCAAATGTCTTATTTGGGTTTTTCTGAGGAGTTTTCTTTTACTGAGTAGCACATTCATCATGATCTTGACGTGCTTTTACATAGACATGAGTGCTTTTTCCGTGATAGATCCAGAGTGAAATGGTTGCAGGATGGGGATCGTAATTCATTCTTTTTTCATTCTTCAATCAAACGTAAGCAATGTTAGAGTGTTTTGTCCGCACTTTCGATTGATGGGGTTATTTCGGTTGATCAGACTGTTATCAGAGACCACATTATCAGTTTCCCGGGAGGAGAACTCCCTTCTTGTGGCTATTCCTTCTGCTGATGTTATCCATGATGAGGTGTTTGCCATGGATGCTCTTTCGGCTCCTGGGCTTGATGGTTTCTCTGGTCGTTTCTTTCAGCGTTGTTGGGAGATTGTGGGTAGAGATGTGGTTCTTCTGGTTCAGGATTTTTTCCATTCTAGAGTGGTTACCCCGGGTTTGAATTCTAATTTTATCGTTCTTCTTCCGAAGATGAGGGATTCAATCACAATTGATCAATTTCGTCCTATCGTGCTTGGTAATTTTCTTTTCAAGGTTTCTTCCAAAATCTTGGCTGACAGGTTAGCTCAGATTGCTGCTAGGATTGTCTCTCCGCAACAATTTGGTTTCATCAGGGATCGGCACGTTAAGGATTGTATTGCCCTCACATCTGATTGTGTTAATGTGCTTCATAAGAAATGCTATGGGGGTAATGTGGCTATGAAAATAGACATCCGTAAGGCTTTTGATACTCTTGATTGAAAGTTCCTTTGTCGAGTTCTTAGGGCTTTTGGATTTTCTCAAACCTTTATGGGTTGGATTGTTACCATTCTGAGCTCTTCGAAACTGTCTGTTTTGATTAATGGATCTCCGGCTTGTTATTTTGGTTACTCGACAGGGGTTAGACAGAGGGATCCTCTTTATCCTCTTTTTTTTGGTATCTCTGAGGATTTTCTCAATAGGTTACTTTCAAAGATGGTGGCGTCGGACCAGTTTTTGCCTATCTCTTCTCCGAGGGGTTTTTCCTGCTCCCACTCATTTGTTGTATGCCGATGATGTTCTGATCTTTTGTAGGGGCACGGTCAGAAACCTGATGAGGGTTGTGCATGCTTTCAGAGTTTATGATAGTATTTCGGATCAACTTGTTAACTGGAGTAAGTCCTCCATCTTTTTTGGGTCTTTAGTTTCTCTAGCTCGGATTAGTTCTCTTCAGTCCTTAGTTGGGATGCAGATTGGTCGGCTTCCATTTTCTTACTTGGAGGTTCCTCTTTTCTGAGGTAAGCCCAGGAAATCTGTTTTGTTGCCCATTGCTGATAATATCTTGTCTAAATTTGGTAAGTGGAAGGGTAAGTCCCTTTCTTTGGCTGGTCGAGTTATTTTGATTCGCTCGGTGATTACTGGCTCCTTTGTTCACTCTTTTATGGTTTATAAGTGGCCGATTTCCTTCATTCAGATGGTTACTAAAAAGATCAGAAATTTCTTATGGATTAGTTCTTGTGAGGAGACTAAGTTGGTCCTTGTTGCCTGGAACAGTTGTTGTAGACCTTATGCTCTTGGTGGTCTTGGTTTGATAGATCTGGCCTTATTGAACGATTCTTTACTTTGAAAGCTCACTTGGAAGTTTATAACTTCGAACAGTTTTGCTTTCACTTTTTTGCGCGATAGGTATATTAGGCAGCTGCAGAAACCGCATGGAGATTACATCATCTATTCCATCTGGAATTCTTTTAGGACTAACTATGTTGAGCTCATTAAGGATGGTATCTGGCTTATCGGGGAAAACTCCCAGAGGGATTTTTGGCTTGATAACTGGCTAGGGGGTGCCTATTTTGGATCTCCTTGGGATTCCTGATTTCCTAGCCATGCATCTTCATGCTAGGGTTTCTGACTTCATTCGGGATGGTAGATGAATTTTGCATGATCGCTTTCGAGCTCCGTTTCCAAATCTCTGCTTTCGGATTGGTAGGATTGCGAGTTCTCCAGTGAAAGATTATTTGGTGTGACCTCACTCTAGGGAAAGTAGTGTTTCTTGTAAGGCGGCTTACTCTAGGATGTTTCATGACATCCTGCAGGTCTCCTAGTGGAGGGACGTCTGGTCTCGCTATATCCCCCTCTCCTGTTCAGTTCTATCTTGGTGACTTTTTCTTGATAGGCTCCCCACCGAAGATCATTTGTGCAGGTCCGAGTTTCATATAGCTTCCAGGTGTAGTGTTTGTGGTGCTAGTTGGGAATCAATGGATCATCATTTTTTGAAGTGCCCTCTTGCTACAGCTCTTTAGGAGGCTGTTTTCCCCGCATTTCAGAGGTGTGTCTCCGCTAATACTTGTGGTTCTTTTTTCGGGCTGGCAATGTCTGTTTCTTTCAGTGATCAAATTAGGGTTTTGTGGAGAGCAGCTATTCATGCAGTGGTTTGGAGTCTGTGGTATTCCCGTAACCAGTGGATTTTTGAAGGAAAATTTGTTGATTTCAGGGCTGCTTTATCTCTAGTGTTGCGCTCTGTTTATGACGCGAATCGTTTAGGGATCGGCTGTATGCGTAACTGTGTTGATGATCTGCTGATTCTTCGCCCGTTTGGTCTCAGTGGTTGACCTGGTAAAGCTCCAGTTATTAGGAGTGAGGTTTGGTCGCCCCCGGCTCCGGGGTGGATAAAGGTTAACACGAATGGTGCAGCTTTGGGTTCGCCAGGTGTGGGAGGTTGTGTGGTGTTTTTCGGACTTGTAGATCTTTTGTTAAGGCCTGTTTCGCGGTCCCCCTTGGTCAGGTTTCTGCTTTTGAGGCTGAGCTCCTTGCAGCTTCTTTAGCCATCAATTATGCTTGGAATTTAGGTTGGCATAAGATATGACTCGAGAGTGATTCTTCTTATGTTATGCAGCTTCTTTCGATTAACTCTGATCAGGTTGCCAGGTGTGTTCGTCAAGCTTGGCAGCGCTGCATTTATCAGATCTCGCATATGGAGTTCTAGGTTTCTCATATATTCAGGGAGGTAATTAGGTGGCGGATGCTTTCTCTAAACACGCTTTTGGTCTTTCTTCTGATTCCTGGTTGTCTTCAACTCCTTCGTTTTGTTCTTCGCTTGTTCGTAATGATTATATGGGTAGAGAATCGTTTAGGTTTTCCTAACTTTGTTTTTCTTGTGTGGCTTGCGTGCCTCTGGTTATTTTGGGGATGCGTCCTCTGGTTTGTGATGTATTTCTATTACTTTTGTTACTATTTTTCTTTATTAATATATTTCTGGATACTGCCTAAAGGTTTTTCAGCATATAATCGTTTGTGATGCTTTTTTCCCTTATATCAGTCTTTTTTTTTTTTTAAAGACATGATTAGATTTAGGTCAAACAAATAAATATTTTAATCACAAGTGGGCATTTGGTCTAGTGGTATGATCTTAGCTTTAGGTGCAGAGGTCCCGTGTTCGATTCTTGGAATGCCCCCCTTTTGTTCTGACAATGGTCAAGGGCTCAAGGCCAGTTGGCCACGACACAACCACATGCCAATAAAGCCATAGTAGTAGTAGTTCGTAGATGATAAACTAATATTAAATGACTAGACAGATAAACGTAAACCTCTTGTTCCACACCTTCCATGGCTTCCACCACTATTAAACCTTTACTTCCACTCTCTCTTTCCACAAACCAGACCATACCCTCTTCAGCTACCTTATTTTCCTGCAAACCCTTTTCAGATTCACTCACTACTTTGCCATTTTCAAGCCTCACCAGACCCAGAGGACATGTTGCAGTCTCTGTTGCTTTCAATCCTCAGGGAAATTTTGACATCTCTATGTTCGATGAACAAGACGGTAGCACCTCTCCTTCATTCTGTTTTATTACTTTATTCAATCTTGACAGGGTTTGCTTGATTAGAGTAGATATATAATGGCTTTTATATATTGACAGATTCATCTAAAGTTGAACCTCCAATGCCCCCAACTGAAGGCAGATTCGATGTCATTATTGATAACAATGCCATTCGCAGTCTTGATTTATCACCATTTCACAATGCTACTGGAATCACTTCACCTTCATTGGGTAATTAATTGAGTTTTTTGAGTTTTTGTTTTGTTTGATATGGTTGGTTATATGGAATAACCTTGCCTGATGTTGTAGCTGAGCCAAAAGAGTTTCTTGACCGTACAATTGGATTCACCATTAACTACACAAGAGAAGATCCAAATGACCCTAGGGAACTATCAGAATTCCCTGATATAAGACTTTGGTTTGTGAGGCTTGATGCCGCTTATCCTTGGCTGCCTGTTTTGTTGGATTGGCGAGCCGGAGAGCTTGCTCGTTATGCTGCCATGTTAGTTCCACACCAGGTATTAATATATCATAGACTCGGTCAATTCGTTACTCGTTAGTGCAGACATAGGATGTCAAATCTCAATCAGTGGATGCATATGATGAGAAACAGAGAGAGCATGACCTGACTCTGCCTGATTCTGATTTTTGAAATGTTGCAGATGAGTATGAAAATGGGCGTCGTCTTTAATCCAGAGGCATTGGAGCTTTTCATAATGAACAAAGTGTTTGTTGCATACTCATGGTTGAAGCATCATAATATCCCAAAGCCTAGATTGAAGACAAGTGACATGGCTCGTATGCTCGGATTCGGGATCGAAGATCAACTCTATGATTTGGTTGATAAGTATCCGCTTGAACAATCACAAATGTAGAGTCCTAAAGCTCAAACACATAATATGCACCATTTCTGGATCAAAGTTTTGTAATACATCTTATGATGTAAAAAAAGCTGTTGTAACTTGTAATCGACAACATTGATTCAGCTCAGATTATGCAGGAATGAGATTTTACTTCTTCAAGTGGCTATAAATAACGAAATATCTAACACAGCAATCAGTATCAATTATCAATCGGTTTTCACAAAAGATTTGGATGCTCTACTGATTTGATTTTTTTCCCGACTTTTTTAAAACATGTGATTGATTGTTGATAAAATGGTTGTAAAAACCAATTACATCTTTACCACTCATTTATTAAAATGCTTATGTGTCATGAGTTTAGGTAAGGTCAGATCATCAGGTGATCCAAATTCTTTCACAAAATAAAGTAATTGATTTATTTGGAACCAAGAAATTAACCTCTTCTTTCTGTTCTTATTAGACTATATAATCAAGTTATTGCAGGGTGTAATCAAAACTCTGCTCATAGAGACGGGTAGTGACAATCAATAGCAAATTATAAATGAAATACATAATAAATATCATATCCGATATCTATTATAAATGTCCGTACAAATTAAATATCATATCCAATATCTAAAGCCTTTCTTGTTCCAAAAATTAATAAACTGTAGAACAACCCAAAATTCTACAAGCTTACGACAATGACCATTAAGTATTACATAATGATTTCATTTCGCTTTCCCTTTCTTCGATGACCCCTTCTTGACCGACTTCTTATCAAGTGTCTTCTTTGGTTTCAACTTGCTTGAGTTCGATGAAGACTTCTCTTGTTCGTTCTTCGGTTTCCTGTTCCTCTGTTTCTTCTCTCTCTTCATGTTGTACGTGTTAACGGCCTATATTTTATTCAAAGGCGAATAAATTTCCATTGATGCCAATAACTAAAATTTGATCAAATCAAAGATGAGGCTCCAACAAACCTTGTCAACATTAAGTATCTCGTGTGAATGCTTAGACATTAATTTGTTTAAAACTTTCACAGTTTGCTCCTTCTCTTGCGAAATTCCTCTCCCTTCCACTACCGGTAGGTACTGAACAAAAACAAAACATGTTAGTCTGACAACATTCCAAAAATAACCAAATTTAAGCTATTGCATGTCCAGGGGTAATTGTACAAACCTTGTGATGCTTTCCTTGTTTTTTAGGAGCCTTTTCTCCTGACAATTTTTTATCGAATTTACCACCACTAGCTGTTGATGTAGAAGCTATGCCAGCTACATCACCTAGTTCATGTTTGGTAATCTTTTTTGGTGCAGAATTGGTTCCTGTGATGGGCAAAGCTGTGGCAGCCAACTGAACATGGCTGCAGAGAAGAGTTTACCCAGGCTTTGTTTACAATACTAATGAATTAAATTTAGACGCTCAATTGGAAAATGCCTAAAAAATTGTTTTCCCATAGTTCAGAATACATATAATAAAATAAAAACAAGGTAAAACAAACTATCAGTAGAAGTTTACATTTAAATAAAATCCCAAAGGCAGTTAAAGCGCTACATGACCAAATATTGATTTTATCTAACATCAAGTTAACGCAAAATGAATCTTTCTAAGCCAAAAGAAACCCAAGGGATGGAGGGGCAAACCTTGGCAAAGCACCAACTTTCGCAGCTTGTTTCAAGTTCTGCAACCGATTCCTTTCTTGCTTATCAACTCTTTGTTTCTTTTCTGTTCGTCTCTTGGCAAAAGGATCCTCCCCTGGTTCTGGAAGTAGTAACAATTGGACTCGGATAAGTCATTTCATAACTGAATAAATGGGTGTATATTCTGATATGATATTCAGGAACTAGTATTAAAAAAAAACAAAAGCATATTTATTTCAACTCAACATGTCTTGGCACATTTGTTTCAGGCATGGTTTTAAAAATCGTTTTGAGGCTTACGCCTCGAGGCAGTGAGGCGGCGAAAAATCACCTCGAGCTGTCCGCCTCAAGCAGCTCTTTTGAGGCTTATGCCTCATTGTCCGAGGCTTACGCCTCTAAGGCGTATGAGGCTTACACCTCTGAGGCGTATGAGGCTTACGCCTTAAAAATACCCTGTTTTTTGGCCTGTTTTAGATGTTTGGTCGGTTGGGCCTTTAATTTTTCAAACTCAAAATGGTTTTGGGGGCATGGTTTTGGGCCTGTTAGTAAAAATAAAAGTGAAATAACAACATAAAACACATTAAAAACAAAATAAAGAAACCTAGCCCAATAAAGAAGTGAAAAAAGGATGAGGAAGAGCATCTATTGTCTGTATGTACTTATCAGTTATCACTTCTTTGTTAATTAAAATTTTCGAGCTCGACCCCTCTAAACTAATCCAATCTTCAAAACCCAACATGAAGATGCATTGATAATGTTATGAAGTTGGTTTTGTTTGAGTTGGGAATATATTTTAACTTTAAGACTTATTCTAAATTTCTAGTTTTTGATGGGAGGATTTATGGTTTTTAGTCTTTTGTCTTATGTGTTGTGTGTTTTTATTTGATAGTAATGTTACTGAGTCATTGATATTATGATATGAATTATAAAATATGAATTTCTAGTTTCATTTTTTAATGTTTTTTTATTTTTTTAAATTTATTATTATTAATTAATTGAGGCTTACGCCTTGTGAGGCGGTGGTCAACCGCCTCGAGGATCGATTTCGCCTTTCAAAACCTTGGTTTCAGTTATAAATAACATATAATGTAACAAGGGTTAGTTTAAATACTTACCATCGGTCATCTTGGCTTCAATGATGGGCACATCTCTATCATCATTAACCCGATCATATCCATAGCTACGTTTCCAAGTACCAGTTTGCTCATCCCATAGAACCTTGTCTTTTTTACGCTTCTTGATTCCTGCAAGACATTCCAAAACCTATTATTTCAATGAATGATAACCCAAATAAATAAACTGAAATCAACATTGTCAAAAATTCAAAACCAATTAGATTGATGATCTCAAGCCTTAAATTACATATCTCACATTTTAGATTGGCAAACAAAAAGATGAAACTTTTTTAAATCAAAAAGATCATTTATGACACAGATAATTAAAAAGATAACTCACCTTTCTTCTGGGCAAACACTTCCCATTTTGTAGGAGGCTTTGGCTTTGGTAACTGAAAAAAAAAAGTAACATGCAACTTAGTTTTCATGTTATAAATCACCATTCTAGCCTTGTAAAGTAGTTTCCACATTTTACCAGAATCCAGGAATTAAAGAATGTGATATTAATTACACAAACAAGCTGAAACACAAAAAATACAACCAGGAAATAGTAATTAAAAGGGGTAGCTTACATGCTTCTCTCTCGGTAATTTTGTTGTTGGTGGAGGCAATCTAACAATAGGTCCTTCTACATCTTCAGTTGAAGGCAAGTTGAAAAGTTGATCTGCAATTGCTTGAACTAACTTGACGCCTTCCTGTAGGCATTCCTTCACAAGATCCTCCCTGAGCAAATTAAAAATTCTTATAAGAATACGAAAAAAGGTCACCTCAAACCTAATACACAACTCAATAACAAATATACTTAAAAAATCTAAGAACCAAACTAAACCTCTTAGAACAACCTGAAAAACCTTATCAAATTGTCATTTGATCGATGGGTCAAATTCTTACTAATCAAAGAGTTACCATCAAACATAAACACCTCAACTGCTTAGATAATTATGAACTCAAAGCAGCTAGCACACTTGAAAAAACTTACAAAAAGAGTGCACACAAAATATACAAAACAGAAGGTCTCTTACTATCACCGATATTCCACCAAAAACTTTAAATTACCAAATATAAAATTCAAATCCAACTAAACCCTAAAACACAAGAAACATAATAACTTTAACATAAAAATGAAAAATAAAATATTGATACAATTGCAATACAAATATAAACTAAAATGGAAAACTAAGGAAGAGGAAAAATACAAACCTCGAAGATGGGAGAGAAGGAAAATGGTGAGCAGGGTTGAAAGCCATGAGATTACCAAGGTCAACCATATAATCGTTCTGACCTTCCATCACTACTCGTCTTTCTGTTTCTGTTGCAGAGGTTTATGTATATGGCAGCGTTTCACAACCAAGGACCTCGTCGTGATAGATGCCCTAAATCAAATAACCGAATCCGGACCCAGATTAGAATCAATTTTACAGCAGTCTACTTACAAAATCAAATTTTCTTCACGAAAAAGAGAACTCAAGAAATTTATACCTGCAGCTTGAGAAAAGTTCTACGAGTGCGCAATAGGGTGGAGGGAGCTGCAGCGCGGGCGACGAAAGAGGGGGAGTTTGCGGCGGGTGGGGGTTTAGACTTTAGATAGTGGGAGGGTGGCTGGTGGGCTTTTGGGTTTACAACATTAGGTTTATATATATAAATCAAATAAACCTGTAAACTGGGTGGGCCGGGTCAGGCATCTGTCCAGCAATGTTATATACTTCGTTTTTGTCCTTTCAAACCCAAATTGAACGGGTAACTGCGGATATTGGGTGGTTTATATGGTAATGTTGCCACCAGAGGTGTAAAATGGCCCGTGCTGGGCCGGCATTTGCAAGGGCTCATTGCAGGCTTGGGTAATGTGAGGCGGATCAGGTAGTACTTGCGTTTTTGGGTCGTTTAGAGCATCCAAAACGAAACTGAACTTTGGGGTTTTTAAAAGGGTAAACGGGTGTAAAATCAATATTATAATATGTTTTAATAAAGTTCAAGACAAGCCCTATAGATGTTATGGAGACTCCGTTACGGATCTTAGGGGCCCCAAATTTGGCCGTTTAGTTTGTTGTTTAGAGACTTGAATAAATTTTTAGAGAGAGTTTTCTCTTTTTATCCCAAATTTCGATACCTTTGTGAGGGTCAACGAATTTTGATGCTTGTTATTCTAGTATCTATACACATATCAATAGATTAATAAAAGGTTTCACTTCCAATATTCATAGAAGACAGGCTCGAATAATTTATCCCTTCTGTGTATCGACTTTTGTTTGCATGATATATCCGCTGCATTATCGTGTCAGGCACGACACGAAATAGTGTAGTGTCGGGCCAGACACGACAATTATGGACATAGACCAGCATGACCTGTGTGCCGATATGGTCCAATACATATCGTGCTTGTGTTGTGCTGGCCTGTAGACCACAATTAATTTTTTTCTTATTTTTTTATAAGTAAAATTTAAAACATTAAATATGAGATTATATTTAAATTATGAATTTTAAGTTTTTAAAGTTGTATTGTTTATTAAAATTATCCTTTAGATATTAAATTAAAGGAATTGGATCCCCTCTTCACCTCATCTTGTCCTCACCTAAATCAATGGTCTGAATTAATTATATCATTTTGTAGTGTAAAAACATTAAAAAAAAAAATAGAAATAATCCAGCATATCACCTCATAGCAAAGATAGCAGTGCACCTCTTTTCCATATCAAGTGATGACACTCAATATGAGAAGAGGATCCAAATCCTAAATTAAATCATCACATATATTTTCAGAAAAAAAAAAACTATCTTTTTAAAATGTAAAGAAATTAAATACAAACTTTATTTAATCTATTATATATCATATCTTACGGAGTCCCATCTCCAATTCCAATAATGTCTTGGCCTTTGTTTTCCTTTCCGGCTAGAATTGTTTTTCAATCAAGTGCCTCATTTTCAATTTGAATTACATGACAATAACAAATTAAAATAACAATATTTTTTTAAGAAAAATATAGGTGCATACGTGACCATTCCTTACATTTACATGCTGTTGTTTTTTTTTTTACAGTATCTATCTATTTATCTAGACCATATTTTTTTTTGAAGTTTTTTATCATTAGTAGGATTTGAGCCGCTGACTTTAGAACTCATTTATTCAAACTCCAATTTCGTCGATCTACCATCTGAGCTACGCCCCTGGGGACACATTTGCATATTGTTGAAACTACACTAGTTAAACAAAAAGACCAAGACCATCACCATTCTTTTTCGCTTATTAAATTTCACCTTCTCAGCTTCAAATCGGGTTTCTCACTTTCTTGTTGTTGAAATTGCTTCTCTCGCTCATTCAAGAATATATATATATATATATATATATATATATATAAATTAAAGTTTATCCAAGAAAAATCATCACCATAAACAAAAATAAGAAATTTTCAATCCAGCTTATATACTTTTATATTTTACACCCCTGCATAATACTTTAACAACAATCAAGCTTTGGCAAAATCCAAGTTAATAATAATATTCGTGAGTCATGGTGGATGTGTGACAATGTATCAGGTTTAAATCGTCGTACTCATAGATGATATATCAAATAATAATAATAATAATATGAGTCTAGCTACAATAAAGTAACTGTATAGTTGCCGAAATGAAAATTAGATATTGAATTGTAATTCAAAGGTATATAAAATTAAAAGGTTTTAAAAAAATTAAATTAAATATTTTTTTGATAACTTAACCCAAATTAATAATAATAATAATAATATTCATGGTGGACAATTTCTATAATTCCGTCAATGCTATAGTGTTGCTACAATATTTCCGTCAATGCTATAGTGCTGCTACAGTATTTTTGTCTCTGCTACAGTGTCACTTTAGTAATTCTGCTACAGTAATTCCACAGCTGCTACAGTGCCACCGCTTCAGGCTCTATTAGGGTTTTGGTAACTGCTTGGGTTCACGAAATTAGGATTTTGGCCGATATCGAGCTCTATGGATCCTATGTGCATGGAGGCCTTTTTGTCTCTTTCGTCTCCAGTGGCGGTGCAGAGCCTGGTGGCGGTGTCTTTCTCCTCAGCTGGTTAGGTTGGTCTGAGTACAGTGAGTGGAATGACTTCCTCTTCTCGGGTTTTTCCTCTTGCATCTGGTAGGGTGTGTTCATTAGTTGGTGAGCCGATTCCTCCTCAACCTGAGGGGGGTGTCTCGGTGATTGTTCCGAATTCGGTTTCGGGTCCCATTCAGAGTTCAAAGCCTATAGCCCTGATCGTGCCAAAATTGTGTTACATTTCGGTCCTCAACTCCACATCCTTTGGCTTGTTTCTGAGTAAATTCTTATGTATGATGGCTCTTTTCTAGTTAATGCAGGCATTCAATGTGTTTTAGGTATTGGAGATTCAAATCGGGACTTTCGAGTACGGAGCAAGTCAAATTTCAAGGAAAGAAGCCCGGTTCGTTGGTCTTTTTGCGGGTCCATAACCCCGCAACACAGCAAGGCCACCCACGAACAGAGACTCAGAAGATCTCAAAGTGCCAGTCGTTGGTATTTCCCCTGTCCTTACCCGCTCATTTCAATCTGCAAAGTTGCCTCCAGAAGACTTCAAGGCATAGTTCGATGGTCCATACCAGCACAATGACACGTGACCCGAGAGCCATAACTTCTTTAGAAGACCAAGAGTGTCCAGTTCCCTAGTAGTTCATGGGTAGTTCGCTGGTTCACACCAGCCAAGTGACCCGCGGACCGAGAACCAGACATTTACCAAAAGTGCCCAGTTCATGGGTTTTCACTTGTGAAGCACCTGCGAACTACCTGTGGACTGAGAGACAGAAAAGCACTAAATCCACTTCGCTGGTCTACTTGGCGGGTCCCTACCCACGAACTTCAGGCTACCAACTACACCAAATTCGCTGGTATTAGCAACTTCAGTCCTATTTTCGGCAATACTATAAATACATTCTTTTCTGATTTCACACGAACACCCTGACAAGGCTACACACAAACTCACACCCATTCTTACCTCATTCATAGATCTAGGAATCTCTCCCACACATCCAAATCCATCATACACCATTTCCTACCAAATTTTCTCACCAAATCACTTCATACACCATCCTTTTCACTTTTACTTCACTCAAATCACATCACCCACTCAAGGAGCTCAAATTTGCACACTTTGGAAGATAAGAGAAGCAAGGAGAGTAGAAAGATCACAATATTCCAATGGGTTTCTTCTTAACTTTTCCTCTTTTAATTCTTCATTGTAATTTTTTTTATGAGTAGCTGTTAACCAAAAATTCGTTTGGGTGTAGAATTTCGATCAACACCCTCAAGCCACAACTTGGGAGGTCGCAGCAGGGTAGGTGCCTCTAGGTACCGTGACTTTGGTAAGAAGGATACAATAAAACGGGAAATGAAAATATAAATCGGGGAAAGCAAAAGAGAAAGACTTGTCTTATTGATCACAAGATTATTTGATACAATGGTAAATCATTACAAGGCTCTCTTTCTCTTTCTCCCTTTCACAGATGGCAATAGGGATCTCGTGCTAGTCGATAAGTGGATATTTCCTTGTAGGTGATCCTGAAAAACTCTCTCTTCCGGGGGTTTAATTTTTCCATCCCTTTCTTTTAATTTCGTCACTGTATTTATCCTCTTTGATTCTTCCAGTCAATCCCCATAAATCGGGCCAATTGATCGGCAATCATCGGAGTTGATAGGCGTTGACTGAGGCTGTACATTGGCGCATGAATTGCTCCCTTTAATTACGTAATGGTTTCCGTTATATTTAAATTCCGATTAGGTTGTCCATTTTGTCTCATTTATGGCGCTTTAAGTGTTGAAGAAGTCAACCTTCTTATGTGTAAAATCGTGTTATAAAATACTCACTAGCAAGTGCACGAATTGTGAAGATAAGCACAATGACAAGTAAGGATCGTTCCCACGAGGAAAAATAATTTACCGATTAAAAACTAATTTTAATTAAAGTTAAATTAAAAGTAACCAAGAGATTTTTTTGAGAATTGAATTAAACTAAATTAAACTAAATTAAGAAAGCAATTAAAAATAATTGGTTGTGATCAATGGAGAGAAATACTAGGTCATCAATGATCCCTAATTATGAACACTCAATGTATGAAATTAATTTGTGAACAAAATTCAATCAATTCAAGGGTTCATTCTTTATCTTAATTACGACTTTTACCGTATGATCGCGGGATGAGTCATGTATTCCCAATTATTATTCACCCTTGGTCTATGGTGTGAACAATAATCAAAAACCCTTTAAACGCAAGAAATAAGAACAAGATTCTATACTTTGCTTGGCCTATGCTAAAGATAAAATTCATTCATTCAAAAGAGCATTAATCAATGTTAGGTTTGGTCTATACTCTAAACCTAATTCTCAGATAGTCTTAACCCTAAAATCATGCCAAATAATTTATCTACCATTGGTCTATGGTGTGAATAAATATTAAAACTAATAAGGAGTTAAGCAATTAAGCACAATGAATAAATCAAGAATTAAATTAATGAAATAATAATTAATCGATTCATGAGCATTCACAGAAGGTTCACATTGATTCCCTAGTTATGGGATTAGTTACACATCATGGAAAAAGAAAAGAAAAGAGATTAAGTAGAGAAAACCCTAGATGATCATCAAAGAGCTCCTCCAATTCTTCTTCGTCTTCTTCTACAATGGATGGATGGGTCTTGAGATGATGTGTGGTGATGGAGTGATGGGGAGCGAAACTCTTTTCTTCAAGAAACTCATGATATTTATAGGTGATAATTCCTTGTGGACTCCCAATTTGCTTTGTTATAGGAAACTCACAAAGTAGGAAAGTAAAATGAAAGAAGGAATTGGAATCCTTTCCTAAATTGGATTTCCTCTCTTGATAATCGTCTCCTAATTTGAGTTTAGGAAGTTTCCCAAACATGTTTTGGTCTTCTAAAGTCATTAGAATTTGATTTGGGAAGTTTTGAAACAGTTCTGGACCAATTCGGAATGGAAGGCGCCAAAAATACATCAAAACCGCGGCCTAGGTCGCTTCGGAGTCACCCACAGTCAGCACCGCGGTGCTGTTCTATTTTTACCGCTACATACACCGCTACGTAGGTTACTGCACAAACCGCGGTCTAGCCCGCGGTAGACTTCTCCAGCTCGACCTTTGGTTACTAAATCCGGCATAACTTCTTCTAGGAATATCGAAATTGTGATCCGAAAAGTGCATCGGAAACTAGACTTCTGGGGCTATCCATCCATTGGTGGTAGGACACATAATTCAATCCAAGTTGAGAGATATGGTCCCCGTAGCATGAGTGATCTGCACAGCCCACAATTCATCTTTTTGCTTATTTTCTTCAAAATAACTTCTAACACCCCTTCCATAGAATGTGACCTACAAATGCTTAACAAACACATAAAATACCTAATTTCACCCAAAGACAATGCACAAATAATAGGAAATGGGGACCTAAAATATGTATAGAAATAGACCGATCAAATACCCTCAAACCTTTCTTTTGCTAGTCCTCGAGCAAAACTAGATTAAAAACAAAAACTAAAAACAAACAAAAATCTAAAAATAAAATAAAAATAAACTAAGCCACTTTCGTAGGGAACACGATAGCATTGAGCGTATGCTACAAGCTTTTAAACCTCTAGGTGTCCCTAGTAGGAGGAGTTTTATCTCCTGAGGGTTAACAGCTATGCTACCCACAAATATATTTATGTGAAAAACCAAATAATTAAGATGCATACGCACATGTACCATTCAAAGCCAATGCATGCTAGAGCCACTGAATAAATACTAAAATTATGCCGCAAATTTGAATGCATGCTTGGTTTTAATGAAAAGCCCATACTCAAGACACTCTAGTTTCAAAAACACATTCGTCAAAGGCCATAGATATAATTCACCTCGACTCTAATTCTCACAAGATGTCACTCTTTAATTCACACAGAACCTAGGCAAATACACTCATCAAGCATATGCGAAAGAAGTTATGCACAAGAAATTTCAAAATATAATCGCATATGAATATATAATAAAAAGAACGCTTGATTTGTATGCAAAGGATCTCATGAACGGAATCAGACATTAAGAACAAGATAGAGCACATGTTTACCTTTACTCTCGAGCTAGCATTCCCAAAAGATCAATTAGGTCTTTTCTTTGGTTGTAATGGGGCCATTGGCTGAAGGTTTAAGAAAAACAGGAAAAAAGATAGCAAACAAACCTAGGATCATATCAAGATATTCTTCGGCAATCTTCAAACTTGGCCGAATTTCTTCGATTTTTTCATTCCAATTGCATCTAGGCTTCTTGAACAATTTTTGTTCATCCTCCTTCTTGAGTTGACTTTGATTTTTCATCACTTCATTGTAAAGCTCTATTCCTTTTCACTTTCATTTGATTCATCATCTCATTATTTTATTTCATTTTTAATTCTTTTTGAATGAGAATTTTATACATAAATTACACAATTCTTCCAACACCTTCTTTGATGTTTGATCTTCTTTCTTTGCCTTGGTACATGCACATCACGAGTCACCCATTTCAAACTCTCTTCAATCATCTTCACCACCTCAATATGATCCCAAGTTATAAGGTATGGCTAAATTATGGCTCATTGGGGTAAAGTTAATATGGGTGATGAAAGAAAAAGGCGTATAGTGTTTGGCTTCAAAATTGGCTATGGAGCACACACATAAAGGTAGGAAATATTTAAGGCCTTTTAAGTAGTTCAAGCACACATTGCCTATATCACTTCTAATGGTTCAACCAAATCAAGAGCAAAGTCCACATGTGATATCTTTTATGATGAATGTTCTTTAATATCCAATGCATAACCTATTGAGATCAATTTCTAATGCTAAGAACCTAATGAATTTTTAGGAGTAGAAACAAAATCCCTCATATAATGTTATTTATATAACACTTTTTGGCTTAGTGAACTCACAAGGGTAGTGTCCACTAATAATCAAGGCAATTCAACTAAGCATCCTATCCACTATCACATCAAGAGCATGTCATAATTTTTTGAAAAATGTAATGCAATACTCTAAGTGGAAAGATGTTAGTCTAAACTCAGTGAATAAAGCATATATTATGGCTCTTAAAGAACACAAAAGAAGCATCTCAACATGGAGGACAAAAATTTAAAAACTGGTGAGTTTTGAAATTGACGTACGTCTGTTCTTTAATGCATATCTCTCAAAACACTCAATAAAGGTTAACCAAATTTTAACACAAGAGAATAGACATGAAAAATCACACTTTTCATGTAGAAAAAATCTCAAAATTCGAATCAGAAAAGTGAGAAAATAGACGAAAAAAAATATTCACGTGCAGAATTTCAAAAACAGGGCATCGCCCATGACCTTTGGTCGAAGAAACAATCATAAATTTTAAACCACCGCCCAAAATTTTACGTTTTTGATACCGTTGAATTTGTATTGAAAAAACAAAGAATGCAACATGGACAGAAAAATTTATTTCCTCAACAACGAATACAACTTTTGCCTCAAAAAATTTCAAAATAGGTCACTTTTTCGCAGATTTCAACAAATGGTAAAAAAAATTAAAATAAACACGAATTCACACCCCCAAACCTAAACCCAACATTGTCCTCAATGTTGAAATTGAAGTACAAGACATATAGGGAAAGATTCAGCAATGCAATACATAATATAAACATGAAATTGGGAAATAAAAAGAGAATCATACCTTAGCTTAAACGAGAAGAATGGAAATTGGGAGAAGAATGAGAATAGATAATGAGAAGAGAATTGCTTACCTGCTGTTTCTTCAATAGGGACACAAATTTGTGCCCTACCGTTGTCCGGGTCAAGTACCTAGGTCACGGTCTATGCAGCGGTATTGCATAAAGCTGCGTACCTAAACCTGTAAAACGCACCGTTTCATTTAATGGGCCGTGGTGTAGACATGTGCTTGTACAACGGCACACCAAGCGGTGTTTTCCAGTGTTGTCATGCTATGAAGACCATGGTGCGGACAGGTTACCCATGGCACGGACTACCCAGTGGTAAACTACAGAATGGTCATGCTTCATATACTGCGGTGTAAGCAGGGTGCATAAGGAGCGGTACATGCCGCGGTTTAGTCCAGTATGTACATGCTACACAAAAACCGCGGTGCAGACCTGATGCCTAGGAAGTGGTACTTGCAGCGGTGTACTCCAGAATGTATAATCTTCAGCTTTCAGACCTGATCTGCCCAACTCAGACATGCACACATTAAAAAGCATTTGTTCTAGTTATCAAATCTAAAATTTTCAACATCCCCAAAACTAAATTAAACACCATCTTTCAATAAAGTTCGAAACTGAAATAAAACAATGTTCAATTCTAGCTGAAGGGTGTTCGAGACTTACACTAATTTATGATTCAAAATTAAAAATAAAAATTCAAACAAAAGAAAAGAAAATTGTACCTGGGTGGGTTGCCTCCCACAAAGCGCTTTATTTAATGTCTAGGCGAGACGTATGAGAGCACTACAACGCTTGAAGCTTAATTGATTTCACTATCCTCGAGCTATCCTCTACATGTGGTGAAGTAACAACTACGTACTCATCGCAACTCTTCTTCAACCGAATAGTTCCACCATGCTCAACTTCTCCGAGCATGTCTTTTCGGATCCATACTTGCCTTACCCGGTTACTCCCACGTTTGCATTGTTTGAGATACTCATAGCACCTTGGTCGAATGTGACCCCTCACATTGCAAAAGTGACAAATGGGAACAAATCTATAAAAGTTACCTTATTGGTGTGTCATTCATTGGTAGAGCTTGCTTCCTTTTATTTCTTCTTCTTTTCCTTTTTGGTTTGGATTCGACCCTTTGAATGATGGAATCACTTGACTTGGCTATCAATGACTTGATCTCCTGCTCAGCCTTTGCAAGTTTTGCGATGCTTTCAAGTTCCTTATTCTTCATGATATCTAAGACTTTATCCCTTTGTTCAATCTCAGCCTTCATTAGCTTCATCTGGTGAGCAAACTCATCTTTGAGCTCTTCCACTTCTTGGGAAAATTCTGTAAACATTTTCAACGAAGAATCTTTTTCTTCCATTAGCTCATTAATCTTTGTTGTCAAGTCAGAATTGAGAGCGACAACCATCTGTTTGTCTTCTTTCAGTTGCTCAATCATGTTCTCATAACTTGAATGATCATATTGGAGAGGTGAGATCTTGCTTCTTTTACCATCTTCAATTTCTATGAGAGTAAGAGTTGATTCTGGACAAACTCTTGGATCTACCACTTGCACGTTAAAACATTCAAGAGCACCTACAGGATGCCGCATGGATTCAAAAACATCAACATCAATTGTCTCATCAAATACTGTCATGGACACCTTGCCATTGTGCACATCGATGATAGCCTTTGCGGTTGACATGAACGGTCTTCTGAGCAAAATAGGTAAGTCATTTGCACTAGTGCCTTCTTTTTCCATATCCAATACGATAAAATCTGCAGGTATAATGAGCTTGCCAACCTGGACCAGAACATCTTCCACAATTCCACGAGGATACCTTATGGATCGATCGGCAAGTAAAAGCTCCATGTTGATTGGTTTAAGGTCACTCAACCCCATCTCCTTGTACACAGCATAGGGCATCAAATTAATGCTTGCCCTAGACCTAGTGTGGCTCTCTCCTTTCTCGTTTCCCCCACTGTGATAGTGATATTGAAACTTCCAAGATCCTAGAGTTTCAGGGGTAATCTCTTCTGGAGTACTGCACTTACTTCATCTGAAACTAACACCGTCTCATGAGAATCAGTTTTCCTATTTCTTGAATTGAGCTCCTTGAAATATTTTGCATGGCCTGGCATCTTCTGGATCACTTCCATGGTTTGTAAACTGACATTGTCCTTTGACAAGATGGTGTAGATCTCCTTGAATGATTGGTTGAGCTGTTCTTTTGAACTTTGGCTGGAAAAGGAACTGGGGGTACATAAGGATTTGGAGATTTGTGAATTTTTGATGTATCCTTGGACATTTCCACCTTGAACTCTTCATCTTCTACTGGTGCATTATTTTCTTTGGAGAAACCTGAAACTTTAATAGAAGTATTAAAAAGTTCAGCAGGTTTTTCATTATTTAAAACCTTACCATTCCAGAGAACCGTGATGGCCTTTACTTGCTCAGTATGGCTTGGGAATTTTCCAGGTTCACTCATTTGCATAGCTTCAACTAATTGCCCGATTTGCATTTCCATCTTTCTTAAAGAAGCATCAATGTTTTGAAATATCACATTATGATCTTGTTGGGAATCTATGAACATCTGTTGAGTGTATGGCAACCTTTTGTCTTGCTGATTCATTCTCTGGTCTATATTTTGTATAAATTGTCTCATTGTATCCTCCAATGATAGGTTCTTGGGTTGATATTCAGGATTTTGAGCACCGGTATTATGTTATCTCTGGTTGTTGTTTCCCCATTGGTTCCCAGGACCTTGATTATTGCTCCAAGAGAAACTGGAATTTCTCCAACCCTGATTGTAGTTGTTCATGGCTTGCATCATACCCTGGTTGCTCACATCCCATGTATCGTGTATCCCACCTGATTGACAAGTAACTCAATGGACTTTTGCATTTGTGACATTTGCATTGAGTTCCCAGCATTAGTATCTACTTCATAAATACCTTTTCTTCTCCTAGAACTCTTTTGCTGTGAATTATTGGCTAGCTTCTCAAAGATCGAATACAATTCTTCCAGAGTTTTGTCGGTCATGGATCCTCCACATGCATTATTCACCAAAACTGTTGAGACGTCATTTAGTTCATCATATAACCATTGACACAGTTGGTGTATTTGATATCTGTGCTGAGGACAATCAAAGAGAAGCATTTTGTAATGCTCCCAGGCTTCATAGAATGTCTCTTGGTCCCCTTGGAAGAAATTAGTAATCTTGGATCTGATCTCACTGGTTTTCTGGGGAGAATAGAATTGGTCAGTAAGCTTCTCTACCACCTCATCCCATGTTGTAAGTGAGGCCGGAGGCAAAGTCAAGAGACATGTCTTCGCCTTTTCCTTTAGAGCATGTGAAATACACCTCATACGCAGCTGGTTTTCTGTCACCCTATTGTTTGGAAAAGCCTGAATTGCTGCATAAAATTCTCTGATAAATTTAAGCACATCTTCATTTGGTAGCCCATGGAAAGCTGGTAGCAAATTATAGTGGAAACTCTTCAGCTCATAATTCCTTGCTGCCTCATCTAGTGCGATGCACAAAGGATGATTGTCAACAATAGGTCTGCTATAATCCTTCATGGTTTTGATAGGTACAACTGGTGGATCTGGAACCTGTTGGATGTTGCGATTTCCATCGTCTGCCATTGCTCTTTGTCTAATACGATCAATTTTGTCCTTCAACGGTAGTAATTCTCCTTGCAGTGATCTTCTATCGTGCATTCACCGTTGAAACTTGAAACAAAAGACACACACACAGTAAACTTCGAAAAGAAAAAAAAAAACTAAAAATCTAAAAATTAATGACACCACTACCTAAATTAGATTAAATCTATTAAAAAGTAATTAAAGTTAAATTAAAAGTAACCAAGAGATTGTTTTGAGAATTGAATTAAACTAAATTAAACTAAATTAAGAAAGCAATTAAAAATAATTGGTTGTGATCAATGGAGAGAAATACTAGGTCATCAATGATCCTCAATTATGAAAACTCAATGTATGGAATTAATTTGTAAACAAAATTCAAATCAATTCAAGGGTTCATTCTTTATCTTAATTACTACTTTTACCATATGATCGCGGGATGAGTCATGTATTCCCAATTATTATTCACCCTTGGTCTATGGTGTGAACAACAATCAAAAACCCTTTAAGTGCAAGAAATAATAACCAAATTCTGTACTTTGCTTGGCCTATGCTAAAGATAAAATTCATTCATTCAAAAGAGCATTAATCAAGGTTAAGTTTGGTCTATACTCTAACCCTAATTCTCAGATAGTCTTAACCCTAAAATCATGCCAAATAATTTATCCACCCTTGGTCTATGGTGTGAATAAATATTAAAACTAATAAGGAGTTAAGCAATTAAGCACAATGAATAAATCAAGAATTAAAATGATGAAATAATAATTAATCCATTCATAAGCATTCACAGAAGGTTCACATTGATGCTCTAGTTATGGGATTAGTTACATATCATGGAAAAAGAAAAGAAAAGAGATTGAGTGGAGAAAACCCTAGATGATCATCAAAGAGCTCCTCTAATTCTTCTACAATGGATGGATGGGTCTTGAGATGATGTGCGGTGATGGAGTGATGGGGAGCAGAACTCTTTTCTTCAAGAACCTCATGATATTTATAGGTGATAATTCCTTGTGGACTCCCAATTTGCTTTATTATAGGAAACTGACAAAGTATGAAAGTAGAATGAGAGAAGAAATTGGAATCCTTTCCTAAATTGGATTTCCTCTCTTGATAATGGTCTCCTAATTTGAGTTTAGGAAGTTTCTCAAACATGTTTTGGTCTTCTAAAGTCATTAGAATTTGATTTGGGAAGTTTTGAAACAGTCATGGACCAATTCGGAATGGAAGGCCCCAAAAATACGTCAAAACCGCGGCCTAGGTCGCTCCGGAGTCACCCACGGTAGCACAGCGGTGCTGTTCTATTTTTTACCGCTACGTAGGTTACTGCAAAAACCGCGGTCTAGCCCGCGGTAGACTTCTCAAGCTCAACCTTTGGTTACTAAATCAAGAATAACTTCATCTAGGAATATCAGAATTGCGATCCGAAAAGTGTGGCAGAAACAAGACTTCCGGGGTTATCCATCCATAGGTAGTGGGACACACAGTTCAATCCGAGTTTGAGAGATATGGTCCCTGAAACATGGGTGATCTGCACAGCCTATAATTCATCTTTTTGCTCCTTTTCTTCAAAATAACTTCTAACACCTCTTTCATAGAATGTGACCTACAAATGCTCAACAAACATATAAACTACCTAATTTCACCTAAGAACAAAGCACAAATAATAGGAAATGGGGACCTAAAATATGTATAGAAATAGATCGATCACCTTCTCTTCTACCTTGTTAGAGACGAATGATTGATCGGTTCCTTTTGGCGAGGTACTGGTTCATTATCCTTAGTGTACCAGTCCGCTTTTGCTGGGGCGGTTCTTGTCATAGCATGCTAGTACCTTCTTAACACCACTCTTTATACTGGGCGGACGAGATTCATTTACCGGATTGGTCTTAGGTAGATATCGCGGTACCCGAGTACCAGGTTAGTGTCGCGATACTTGGATACTAGGTAGGCGGTATAATGGTACGTTTCTCGAAATCGTTACTCCTATTTTTCGAGTATCCCTAGTCATTATTGACCTTTCTTTCCTGTTATAGGTAGCCATCTCTACCTTCTATAAGTATCTCGCCCTGCTCACTCATCCTTCATATTACTTCTCGCTTCTCAAAGAAAGATTAAGTTTCAGCATCACTTTGCTAAACCCTAGCTTTCCTTCTTCAACCTTTAATCTCCCATCTCTGCAATTATGTCGTCTGATAGTCTAGACAAGGTTTTTGAATACAATGACGGTGATTCTGCCAATAGTTCAAACCTTTCTCTTAGGAGGAAAAGGAACCGGTAAGGAGGCGACGATGGCTAAGGTGCCACCGCAACTCAACGCTGCCGATCAAACCAGAACGTGACTATCAGGGTGGGCTTTAGTAATGACCCCAGGTCTCCGGTTGATATAGCCGATGATGATTCCGTCATCGTGGTCGGTGATGTGAGAGAAAATTGGGCTCCGACCGATGGCACCACTGCCGTGGCCAGTGGGGTACTCATTCTCGCCAGTGATTTCCGATGTGTTCTCTATTCTACCTGCACCGTCGAAACCATCGAGCACTTGAGGAGGGATTATAAGGTCTCGTTGGACATCTCCATCACCATACTGTACCAAGGGTATGACATGTACTCCTCTCCTTCTAACCAACTTACGATTCATACCTCCTCTTTTGAGTGCGGGGTCAGACTACCTCTCTATTCTACTCTTCGCAGAGCGCTTCAAGCTCTCCAACTTGTTCCCCTTCAATTAACACCAGGATTCTAGAGGAATCTGGTGGGATTCTTGGTATTGTGGAGGGAGCAATATGAGATGGACCAGGTCTCTAGGGAATCGGTGCTAGACGAGCTCCGATACGTGTTCCAAATTGCGTCCATGGCGCCTGGACGTAAGGGCCAGTTCAATATCAGGCCCAATGCTCCTTTAAAGTTTATGGTTCCAGGAGCCAGGAGGAAAGATGGCCCATGGCGGCAGCGATTGGGTCTTTATAGAAGGTGATTGGGGCAGCTCAGTCCACATCGGAACGTCAGAATTTGAGGTTCCCACTCGTTTTAGTGGTAGGAACGAGTGGGAAAGAGGTAACATTTCTACCAAAGCGGGGAGGATCTTGAAGGGCATCATCGCCCGATCTTACATAAACATGAAGTATCCCATCTTCGATCCCTTCGAACCTACCAGGGTGGACCACTACCTCCGGGTATCTTAAGCTTCTCCAGGTATATTTCCTTCTTCTTATCTCTGCTTTCTTTGCAGCTTATGATTGGAAAGTTCTAACTCTCTCCTATTTTTGGTAGTTTCTATTGTACCTCTATCGGATCTGGATGTACGTTCCCAATCCGGGGTTAGGTCTCCCTCTCGACAGACCTTCCTTATCATGCTTCCACCTCGCCCCGATTTGGCTGTAGGGGCTAGTACCTCGGCTGGGCTGGCCAGACTTATGGTGAGTCCAATCCTAGTACCCAGAAGATCTCCTCATCATCGTCCTCTTGTAGCACGATCAAACCAGGCTGAGATATCGGCCAGGCTTGCCTGAATTGAGAGGAGTCATGGTCCTACCTCTGCTCCTTCCGCTATTCTTCAAGATCAACTTAGCTCGTGGTCGAGGAGCACCAATCAGGAATGAGGTCATGTCTCGTTTCTCGGCTACCTGCTCTAGTGGAGGATTGCAAGCCATGGCCTCAATGCCAGTTGATATCCTGATTATAAAGGGGTCTGCTCTCCTAGCTAAGGTATGCTACTTTACTGAGTCCTTTGTTTAGGTGAGGTATTGGGGAACTTTTTTAACCCTCTTTTTCCTTATCTGGCAGCTTTCAAGTACAACGTGGCTATGGGCTATAAATTAGTGGCCCTTCAAGAGCAAGCCAACACTGCCAAGGCAAAGCCTTGAGGAGGTAAAGAGGGAGCTAGCCAAGGCGGTATAAAATATGGATTTCTTGGCCAAGGCCGTGGATGAAACTGAGATGACCGGAGTCGAGGCAAAGGTAGACATGGAGAGGATCCAACATGCCTATGACACGGAGCAGTTGAGGTCCATCCACCATGCCTTTGAGAGAATAAGTTGAGGAAAGAAAGAAAGCAGCTGGAAGAGGAGAACTAGACCCTACGCAGTAGCGTGGCTGCTTTGAAAGCCAAGGTGGACGCTTCCTTCGCAGATGGGCACTTCTTCGCTGCTTACTAGGTTGCGCAGGCGCTTCTTCCCTTGTGATCTGGGCTCGATCAGAGGATAGGACCGGGAGGAAATTATGGCCAAAGCCGTCTAATTGTCTGAGACCGCTTTAGATTAAGCAGGGCCTTCTCAAGGTGCTGGTGCTCCTATTGATGAGGATGATCTGGCGTCCATCTCTACCTTCAAGATGGTGGCGCTGAAGCTGGACTTATCTCAAGCTGGCGCCTCAGGGTGCTGTTGGGCACACTGTCAAAGGAAAGATTTCTAACCTTTCTACCTCTCCCAGGAACCAAACGAGGGGGTAGAGGCGCATGGTGATCCAATGAAGAAGGTGGTAGAGGCCAGGTCGATTCAGTTGGAGCAGCGGTAGAGGCTGGTATTAAGGCAACGGTGCTTGGTGGTGGTGACCCTTCTTTCGACCAATCAGTTGGGACCAGGGAAGGAGGAGTTGTTGCTACTGAGAGGCCTGACTAGGAAGGTGGGTAAGAAGCTGGAGAGGAAGCCATCATCGAGAGCACAACATGACCAGATTTTCATTTCCTTTTTCCTTTTTGTATTTGTTTAAATTTTTCTTTTACCTATGGATGTAGCCCAGAAAGGGGGTTGGGCTCCCTGAGTGATGAATAAAGACCTTTCTCTTTTTATGAATGGTTGACTTTAATTCAAATCCCTTTAGTTGAATTATGTTGCATGTCTCTAACTCTAATGTAGCACAGATCTGAGAAGCAGTCCCCAGTGTAAACTATTAAATTACGGCCTTCTTAGAGAGCATCCGCCTCCGAATGGTCGAGGAGGGTAGCATCCCCCGACCTGTATTGCCAGACACCAAGGGAGAAGATACCAGCCGGCCAGGTACCAGGATATCTGTTTTTGACCCGGTTGGGCCCTCCACCTACAGTGCCGATCCGGGACCGGCTCGGGCCCATGCCCCTAGCTCCAGATCAACCTACAAACTATCGACCCCGTCAGGTGAAGTCCTCCTTAGACATTCCACCTAGGGAACATGGTCACCCGGCCTAACCAGAAGCCTCTAGGGGCAACCTCGCTCGGTGGCGGGGGTAGTACCCACCATAAAAAGAGTGCACGGGAGGACTCCTCATGGGGAGAACAGAGACGAGGCCTCAGTAGCTTCAAAGGGGTCTAACAATGAAGACTCCGAGCTAGAATCGAGAAATGGTGGCAACAAGTGCCTCCGGGACCAGGTGGCCAAAATGGTAAAAGAGATCTAGGAGCTGAAGAAATGCAAGCATTGAGAGAACCGGAAGGATCCTTTGGGCGAGATGAATGCTCCATTCTCTAGGAGGATTATAGAGGCAGAGCTACCTCCCAAGTTCAAAATGCCAACCGACAAGTACTTTTGGACGGAGGATCCCCTGAGTCACTTGGAGAACTCCATTCAACAGATGGAGGTCCAAAATGCTAACTGGGCCGCGATGTGCAGGATATTCCCTTCTACGCTAACTGACTATGCCAAGACATGGTTTAGGAAGCTGCTAGCAGGAAATGTCGATTCTTTCACTAAGTTCACCACCGATTTCTGTGCCCGATTCCAGGCCATCAAACCTCGCCCAAAGGATCCCATTCAACTTCAATACGTGATCCAGGAATGGGGTGAATCATTCAAAGCCTACGTAGAAAGGTTCCACAAGGAAGTTATCCAGATGGGGTTCTTCACGGAGAAAGAGACCTTGGCCAATTTCAGAAGGAACTTGTGAGCTGGCAGGTTGTTTCGATCCTTTGCCAAGCATCCACCAGAGACATACCAGAAGGCCTATGACAGAGCCTATCAACAGGTGGAGATAGACCAACATCTCAGAGTCAAGATGGAACATGGCAACTTGAGCACTACCAAGCGCCAGACGAAGGAGGCGTTCAAGCCTGAACCTGTCTTGAAAAACCTGAACAAACCTCCCAACAATCTATATACCGGCCGCCACCTTACCAGCCTCAGTGAAATAGGTACCCAGCTAGGCGGACTCCTCCTCAAACATCACCTCCACCAAGGGAAGTTGTATAGATAGCCTGGGAGGAAGAGGGGTACACATATTACACCCCCCTTAATGCATCTCGCGAGACTATCTACCTCACCATCTGCGACAAAGGGCTACTTAGGAAGCCTGGTCCGATAAAGGCACCAACTACCCTGTAAACGAATTGGAAGAAATACCGATCAGGAAAGATGATCCTTCAAAGACGGTCAAGATAAGAGTAACACTGGAGGCAGAAGTAAAGGAAGGTTTGATAAACTCCTTCAGGAATACAGGAGATCTTCGCCTGGAGCCATGAGGAGATGCCGGGGATTCCTATTACCTTGGCAGCTCACAGGTTAGCCATTAATCCTACCTTTAAGCCAGTCAAGTAGAAGAGAAGGCATTTCAACCCAGAAAGGAATGCCGTGGTGCAAGAGGAGGTAGGCAAGCTACTGAAGGCCAAGTTCATCAAGGAGTCCTGGTACCCTGAATGGATTGCCAACGTAGTCATAGTGACCAAGGCGAACGGGAAATGGTGCACATGCGTAGATTATACGGATCTCAATTGTGCCTGCCCAAAGGATAGCTTCCCTCTACCAAAGATTGACCAGCTGGTAGATTCAACAGCTGGTAACAAGTTCTTAAGCTTTATGGACGCATTCTCGGGGTATAATCAGATCATAATGCACCCCGTCGATCAAGATAAGACCAGTTTTATCACCGGGCAGGGCTTTTATTGCTATAGAGTAATGCCCTTCGGTCTTAAGAATACGGGTGCTACCTACAGGCACCTAGGTCAACCAGTTGTTCAAGGAGCATATAAGAAAGTCGATGGAGGTGTACATCGATGACATGATCACCAAGTCCTAGGTATCCGAGCAGCACCAGGACAATCTCCGCCAGACTTTCCAGATAGTAAGGGAGAATCAGATGCGATTGAACCCCTCCAATTGTGCTTTTAGGTTAGCGGTCGGAAAATTCCTTTGGTTTATGGTTCATGAAAGGGGATTATAAGCCAACCCGGAGAAGATCCAAGCAATCCTGGACCTCGAATCTTTTACCTCGCTCAAGCAAATTCAGGGCTTGACCGGACGAATAGCAGCCCTAAATCGCTTCATATCTCGATCCACTAACAAGTGCATTCCTTTCTTCAAAGCTATCCAACAAGGGAAGAATATGAAGTGGGATCAAGACAACGAGCTAGCTTTCCAGTCATTGAAGGGATACCTAGCTAGCCTACCACTACTAGTTAAACCAATACTGGGAGAAGAGCTGCAATTGTACCTGGCCATGTCGGAGACAGCTATTATTGGGGCCTTGGTCAAAGAGTGTGGAGATGGAGTTCATCGGCCCGTCTACTATGTAAGTCGCGCCCTAACCAAATTAGAGAAAAATTATACTCTCCTAGAAAAGCTTGCCGTTGCACTGGTAACCACCGCTAGGAAGCTCCGCCCTTACTTCTAAGCCAACTCAATCGCAATGGTCACCGATCAGCCTCCGCATCAGTTTCTCTAAAGACCAGACGTATTAGGGAGGTTGGTACTGTGGGCCTTTGAGCTCACTCAATATGACATCAGATACAAGGTCAAAACCACCATCAAGGCAAAACCTCTGGCAGATTTCATGGTTGAGTTCAGTGCAATGCCTAATCTCGATACCACATCGAGCTCAGACTTTACCCCTAGGAGGAGTGGGAACCTACAGACTGGCCCACCAATCAAAAGATCTGGGACTTATACATATATGAGATATCTAGTCAGGCAGGAAGCGGGGGAGGGATCATTCTAACTGATCCAAAAATGGTCTAATGCTATCATTGTTTCAGATTCGAGTTCAGCACCACCAACAATGAAGCTGAGTATAAGGCTTTGCTAGCAGGAATGAGAGTCGCTGCAGAACTCTGGGCTGATTACCTTCTTGTTAAGTATGATTCACAGTTAGTAGTCAACCAGATAACAGGTACATACCAGGCTAAATGAGATAACATGGCAGCCTACCTCGAAAAGGTCCTGTAGCTTAGGGCCCGATTCAAGGGGTTCAAGATTAAGCAGATACCCAGGCAACATAACCATTGAGCTGATGTCCTCGCTAAGATAGCTGCAAGCGGAGGACAAGCGTTGCCAAGAGGAGTCCCACTTCAAGTAATCTCCAAATCGAGCATAATAGAAGGAAATGAAGTTAACCATGTGGAACGCCTCCCGTGCTAGATGGATCCGATAGTAGACTACCTCCAAGAAGATAAACTCCCTGAAAATCCTGATCAAGCTCGTAAGATTAAGAGAACCTCAGTGCGATATTGTTTAGTAGAATGACACCTCTACCGTACGGGAAGATCTCTCCCCTTACTCAGATGTCTACACCCAGATGATACGAGCTGGGCATTCAGAGAGGTACACTCAGGGGAATGTGGAAGTCATACTGGAGGAGAAGCGCTATCTTACCAAGTGCCACATGGGATATTACTGGCCCACTTTGCACCATGATGCAAGGAGGTTCGTGCAGTCTTATGAACCATGCCTGAAGATATCCAACCTAAATCATCTTCCATCAGAGTGCCTATCCTCTATCAGCTCACCATATCTGTTTGCCTTTTGAGGAATAGATCTAATCAGATCGCTCCCAATAGTGTCTAGTCAGCAGAAACACGTTATAGTGGCCATTGACTATTTTACCAGATGGGTGGAAGAAAAACCCCTCTCCAAGATCATAGAAGAAAGTTCAACCGAATTCATCAAGAAAAACGTAGTCTGCAGGTTTGGTACTCTGATGGTCATTATCACATATCTGGGTAAATAGTTTGATAATGCCAGATTCAGGGATTTCTGCAAGAACCTGGGAATCGACTTCGTTTCACATCAATAGCACATCCTCATGAAGAGAAAGCTCCAACAGAAGAAATGTAGATGGGCAAAAGAGCTCCCAGATGTGCTATGGGTTTATCACACCACCAAAAGAACTGCTACTGGAGAGACCCCCTACTCATTGGCTTTAGGGGTAGTGTTGGAACCCAGTTCACTGGTAACACAACGGAAATAGGTTTTAAATTTTTTATACAGATCATAAACGATCTGGAACCAGTGAAATTAGGATCGTAATTATTTTTCTGGAACTAATACATACAATATGTAAACACAAGAAATTGTAATCCATATATTAAAAGCAAATTTAGAACCTTACCAACGTTTGGAGGCTCCTTCACTTTACGATATGCTTCTGGTCTGTACCACTGATCTTTCTAGTTATTCCCGGAACTAGTAACTGCGTGTGGGCGTGTCACGTACTCAAGAACTTAGGAGGATGTAGAGAGAATGAAGAAGAAACAATTTCTTTCAAGAGAATACACAAACTAGAACAATTCTAGTTGTTTAATAGAAATAAAATATATTAATTTTTTTTCAAAATGGTGCAACACACAGCACCGATTTTTTTTCTTTTCTTCTTTGTTTTTTTTTCTCACGCAGACCTGTTGCGTTTTTTTTTCTTTTTTCGTTCAAATCAAAAACTCATGTACAACATCATTATAACACACACCAAAAAATTATCTTTTTCACTCTTTCATAATATCACAAGCACTAAGTATTTGTATCCTATACAAAAACTAAAATGTGTGCATGCATATCTTTTTGTTTTTTGTTATCTAAATATATATCATATATATATATATATATATATATATATTATGGATTATAACTAAAAACTTTTTAATTGATATCTTTTTGATTTTAAAACTAAATCTTTTAAAGTGATATCTCACATCTTTTATTTTAAAAGATAATTAAATATTTATTTTTGAATTTAAACATTTTTAAATTCAATTTCAAATATTTAATTTAATAAAATAATCATATTATCTTATTCTATTTAAAATCAAATATCAATAACACCCTCCAATTACTGATTAATAACATAACTAAATAATCTTATTATTTAATTTATTTAATCACCATTATTCATTAATTAAATAATCTCATTATTCAATTAATTCCTGAATAAATACGTGTCACTTTCGTAACACAATTAATTGGATTGTCCAATTAATTATCCGTGACCCTTGTTACCTAAATCGATCGGGCTAGCAAGGGGACCTAATGGACCCACAGTATTTTGAGCTACAATAATCCTTGGAATCATTAATTAAACTCTTTAATTAATATTCCTTGATTATTAACTCCTGTGTTATTCCACTAAAAACCCGAAGCTGTACTCTCTCAACTGTAGATGCTTTTACACAGACTAATACAACTCTGTGTCCATCGATATAGCTATTACACATGGTGTGATCCTCCACAGCAGTTCATAATTAGAGCTGGGTCATAATGTCTGTTATACCCCTCTAATTACATATATCCTTTAAGTACCGTTGATTCTCTAATGAACAGTAAATCCTATTTTCTCACGGAATTAGGAGAGCACTCATATTGTCCAAGCCCTGAATCAACATTTAAGGGAACTACCATCTACTTCTCACAAGAAGGAGTGGATTCCACTATTGTGTATATACCTTCCCAGCCACAAGCCAAACATCAATCCTAACATACAGAGTATTGATCAGGAACTGCATCCGACCTCACCCGTGGTATATCAAGGACCACGATCAAACATGATGGAGTCGATAAGACACTCAAGATTAAGATCACCCACATATAGCCATCATTAGTTGATATATATATATATATATATGAATCTCATCAATAAACGGATCTTGGTGAGAGATTATTATAGATCATAGCCCAGTCCTATAAGATCACATCATACAAGGTGCCTCCATTCCCATATCACATATGAATGATTCTGGATAGAATCACTGTACATTACAGAATGGACCGCAGCTATAGATTAACCACAAATAAAGTACCCAGCTTTATTTGCTATCTATGGACTCTTTAGATTGCACGTCTCTTACTGTATCTGTCCGTATATGACACTCATATACACAGTTTGAGATTACATCCGGCAATCTAGGATGTTAATATATGCATAAGTTATAAATTAAACAACACAACAATAATGAATTGAGCTTTTCTTTTTATTTATTTCATAAATCCATTTACAAATTACATCTTTAGGGCATAAACCCCAACAATCTCCCACTTGCACTAAAGCATGTGAGGCATGTCTCGTAACCCTAGACCATCTAGGTGACCTGAAAACACTTTAGCCTATAAGTTATTTGTAAATGGATCAGCATGATTGACTTGAGAGGCTATCTTGGTGACGATCACATCTCCTCTCTACACTATCTCTCTAATGAGATAATACTTTCTCTCTATATGCTTTCCTCTCTTGTGGCTTCTTGGTTCTTTGGAATTAGCCACAGCACCATTGTTATCACAATAAAGTGTGATAGGCTTATCCAGATCTGGAACAATTTCCAGATCACTCAAGTACTTACGGAGCCAAACAGCCTCTTTAGCAGCTTTATTTGCGGCTACATATCGGCTTCCATGGTGGATTCAGCAATGCAAAATTGCTTAATACTTCTCTAATAGCTCCACCACCCAGGGTGAAAACTGATCCAGACGTGGATTTCCTAAAATCCCTGTCTGACTGAAAATCAGAATCTGTGTATCCTAACGGGATCAAATCCTGTCCGGAATACACTAGCATATAGTTTTTCGTTCTCTAAAGATACTTGAGAATAGTCTTGATAGACCCAATGATCTGATCCTGGGTTGGACTGGTACCTGCTGACTACTCCCACTGCATAGCAGATGTCCGGTCTCGTGCATAACATAGCATACATGAGACTACCTACTGCCGATGCATAGGGTACAAATCTCATATCCTCAACTTCTTGAGATGTCTTAGGACACTATTCCTTAGACAAGTGAACTCCATGCCTAGAAGGTAAATTACCTTTCTTGGAGTTCTGCATCAAAAATCGCACAAGAATCTTATCAATATATGATGCTTGAGATAGTGCTATGAGTTTGTTCTTACAATCCCTAATAAGTTGGATCCCTAGAACATAACTCGCCTCTCCCAAATCTTTCATTTGGAATTGGCTAGCCAGCCAGCCCTTTACATCAGATAACACTCCCACATCATTCCCAATGAGTATAAGACTAAGAAAACTACCTTTTTGTCAATGATGCGCTTGTAGACACAAGGCTCATCAATATTCTGCTCAAAGCCATTGGTTTTGATTACATCATCAAACCTGATGTTCCAAGATCTAGATGCTTGCTTAAGTCCATAAATGGACCTTTGCAACTTGTAAACCTTTTGCTCTTGATCTGGAGACACGAATCCTTCTGGTTGCATCATATAGATGCTCTCGTCAAGATTGTCATTCAAGAATGCAGTCTTGACTTCCATTTGCCAAATTTCATAATCAAAATAGGCAGCAATGGATAAGAGAATCCTAATAGACTTAAACATGGCTACTGGCGAGAATGTCTCGTCATAATCAACCCCCTCTTTTTGAGTATAACCCTTAGCCACTAGCCTTGCTTTGAAGGTTTCTACCTTCTCGTCTACTCCTCTCTTTCTCTTGTATATCCTACTTACATCCTTTGGGTTTTACCCCATCCGGTAAGTCTACAAGATCCCAGACTGAGTTGGAGTGCATAGACTCCATCTCAAGATTCATGGCTTTAAGCCATTCCTCTTTATCAGGATCTTCCATTTCATTCTTAAATATCAATGGATCATCCATACTCTCAACAAAGACAATATCTTGTCCCTCACTTACACCCAAATAGCGTTCAGGCTGTCTCACAACCCTCTCACTACATCTAAGTGGTAGTGTATCCTGATCAGGAACCATCTGACGCTGTGATGTTTGTGGATCAACAACTCTTGTTGATGAATCAATAGTCTCACCAGGCTCAAACTCATTCAATACAGTCTTAGAACGAGGTTTATGGTCACTAATATAATTGTCCTCAAGAAACGTTGCATTTGTCGATACAAATACTTTGTTATCTTCGGGACTATAGAAGTGTCCACCCCTGGTCTCCTTGGAATATCCTACAAACAGGCAGACCACAGACTTAGAGTTTAGCTTTCCACTTCTGTTCTTCAGTACGTATACCGGACACCCCCATACGCGGAAATATCGTAAACTAGCTTTATGACTATTCCACAACTCTAGGGGAGTCTTAGGAACAGATTTGGATGGCACTACATTCAAAATGTATGCCGCTGTTTGTAACGCATATCCCCAGAAGGAATTTAGTAATGATGAGAAACTAATCATAGATCTCACTATTTCCATAATGGTTCTATTTCTCCTCTCCGCTACACCATTTTGCTGAGGTGTACCGGGAGCTGTGAGTTGGGATACTATCCCATACTCGACCATGAAGTCATCAAACTCTTGGTCAAGATACTCACCTCCACGATCTGATCGTAGTTACTTGATAGTCCTACCCAATTGATTCTCAGCTTCAACTCGGAATTCTTTAAACTTTTCAAATGTTTCCGACTTTCGTTGCATCAGGTACACATATCCGTATCTTGAGTAGTCATCTATAAAGGTGACATAATACTCATAACCGACCCTAGCTCTAACATTCATCGGTCCGCAGACGTCTGTATGTATGAGTTCTAGTGGCTCTATAGCTCTAAGCCCTCTTCCAGTAAAATGTCTCTTAGTCATCTTATCTTCTAAACATGATTCACCGACAGGTAAAGTGCCAACCTTTAACTCACTTAAAGGTCCACTTTTTACTAGTCTGTCTATCTGATCAAGGTTGATATGACCAAGCCTTAGATGCTAGAGATACGTGTCATTATCTGGAGAAATCTTATGTCATTTAGTTTTTGGTTTTTCAACCTTAAACATTTCGGTGTTAAGCGGTGTAGTATGTATTAACGGTCTTAACACATACAATTTGTTTTCATTAATTCCTGAATAAATATTCAAATCATTCTTTCCAATAGTAACAGACTTATTATTAAAAGAAACAGAAAATGATTGTTCAAACAACTTAGAAACGGAAATCAAATTCCGTGTAAATTCAGGAATATAAAAAACATTGTTCAATAATAAAAAACTATTATTATTACAAAATTGCAATCTTATTGCTCCCACTGCTTTGGCGGACACGACATCCCCCGACCCCACACGTATTGAGAAGGCTCCCTCCTTTAGCTGTGTCCAAGAATCAGTCCACTACAAAGAAGAACAAATATGGTTAGTGGCCTTTGAATCAACTATCCAGGGTGAAGAATCATCTTCCACTAAACAATATTCAAGAACAAGTAAATCATATTTACCTTTCATCTTGTTCTTCTTGGCTACCTCCTCCAGGTACTAAGGACAGTTCCTCTTCCAATGCCTGACTTTGTCGCAATGGAAACGTTTTCCCTTGCCCTGGTCGGTGGAAGCGCCCTTCTTTTTGCTCTAGGCTTTCTTGGGTTTGGGCTTACCCTTCACCGTCCCAGCAGACCTTTTCCTCTTCTTGTTATTATTAGAGGAGGAAGATGGCTTGGCAACATTTGCCTCACCGGTCTTACCTTTGTTGTTCTTAGTCAAGGACTCAAAAGTAGCGAGCTCGTTGAGCAACTGTGTGAGACTGAACCTTAACTTGTTCATCCTGTAATTGCTCTTAAACTGATCGAAATCCTTTGGAAGAGTGGTCAGTATGATGTTCACTTGACTGGGTTTGTCAATGGCCCCGCCATTGACTTCTGCCGTGTTGAAGTAGGACATCATGTTCAGGACATGTTCCCAAAATGTTGTACCTTCCTTCATGCGAGCGAGCATAATGGAACGAACAGCTTCGTGTTGCTTTTGCTCAGAGGGCTGCCCGAACATAGCTTGCAATGACTCCATAATTTCGAATGTTGTAGTCATTGCTTAGTGCTTTGTGACAAGCACGTCTATCATAGAAGCCAACAGATATGTTCCAGCCTTCTCATCAGATGAGACCCATCGCTGGTATACCTCACAAACAGTTCGTATGGCATTGGCAGTAGGCACCGGAGGACATTCCTCCGTAAGCACAAACTTGAGGTCTTTGGTGACCAATATTGCATTAATATTAAGTTTCCACTTAGTGTAGTTATCACCAGTTAATTTGTCGTTTGCGAGAGTTTGAAGTAATGAAGAAGACATAATTGCTGAAATAAATAAAACATTCATTCAGTCATTTATTAAAACAAGTGCGAGTGCTTTGGCATAAATTTAAACATGATGCATGAACATGTTTAACGAACTAGAAATACCCAAAAAACAGTTACTATACAACGACAATCGAACATACCATAAAGAAGTGTCGCCTTAGGGTCGGTCAAGTCTTTGCATGTTAGACCGAGACATTCTCAATCAAATGATATTCTAGAATAACTCTTATTCCATATCATTCAACCATCATTAATTCAGTCAGGTTTTTAATTAACAAAACTTAATCAAAACCTTCGTGAGTGTAACCCACCATTTCAGATCTCATGAGCTTAACTCGAGAATTACCGCCTCAGGGTCGGTCAATCCCGAAATACCCTCAGAAATCATATCCGTTAGGAAGTCAACCTTGGTATTGATCTTTGTGGAAACCCTTCTTAGGGAGGACGAAAGCAAAGCCGTCACGAGGCCCCACTCGGACCTCACGGTGTTGTGCTAATGATAGAGACTGCAGATATATATGTCATATATCCCTTTCCCACTCACTATTTTTAAAATCAGGGTTTTCAATTATCTGTTAATGCACCTAGAATCTACAAGATCAAACGGCTAACTTTAATCAAGTTAGCGCATTAACAAATTCATTAATAGAAATAAATTCTAATTAACTAATATATTATGAATGATTTTTAACAATTAAAAATCTAATCTATTAGTGAATAATCTAAGCCTTTGTAAATTATTTACTAAGGTCAGATTATTATGTAAGTGTTTACCAAGTTTTAACTTTTAAAACTCTAACACTTTATTTGATTCATTTATTATTAGGTTATTAATCATATTAATACTAATTACAATAAATGACCATATTAATCTAACGTATTAAACACCTTAATAACTAGATTAATATTAATGAGAATTAACAAGTTTTCTAACTATTAAAAAACTAATATCATTTTTATAGCCAATAATGTATTTATCTATTTTAATCATATAAAAAAAAACATAAAAAATAGGCTATGATGCATATCAAATATATTTGTGTAGGCACATCTAACCTAAATGACATACGTATGCATAACAATGTTTTTATGATCACATAATATAAAGCATACATGAATTGACCGAGTACTGTGGATTATTTAACCTAAAAAAATTGGAATCTAAAATTACAAAATATCCCCAAGGCATTCCTTGGTCTTCTTGTAATTTCCGAGTCTTCCAGTCTCTTCAGGTCACTTCGATTCATCTCATGAATCCAAAATACAAAATTCGCACGGAACGCCCTAGGCAACACTTGCCAACGGAACCGTGCAAAACGATGTGAACAGTGCCCGACTGTTTGTGTGAACAGTACCCCCGCATGAACAGTCTTGTGAACAGTACCGTCGCGCGTATTTTCGATTTCGCCCTTCCGTCTTCGTGATTTTTCTAGGTCTTTAATATAGGTTACATTTTTTTTAACAATACAATAACAGAAAGAAAAAAATAATATAACCCATGAACCCTAAATCAACAGTACCATATAATTAATGATCAATCATGTTTTTTGTAAATTAACAAATTTAATAAACATACAAAAACAACATACAGTCAATTTAAATAGTGCCTACACAATCATACATACAGGAGCATCGAAAACAATTTCCTGTTCCGAAAAAAAATTGGCTCTGATACCAATTCTTGGAACCATGTTCACTGGTAACGCAACGGAAATAGGTTTTAAAAATTTTACAGATCATAAACGATCTGGAACCAGTGAACTTAGGATTGTAATTATTTTTTTAGAACTAATACATACAATATGTAAACACAGGAAATTGTAATCAATATATTAAAAGAAAATTTATAACCTTACCAACGTTTGGAGGCTCATTCACTTTACTATATGCTCCTGGTCTGTACCACTGATCTTTCTAGCTATTCCCGGAACTGGTAACAACGTGTGGGCGTGTCACGTACTCAGGAACTTAGGAGGATGTAGAGAGAATGAAGAAGAAACAATTTTCTTCCAAGAGAATACACAAACTAGAACAATTCTAGTTGTTTTAAAGAAAACAAAATATATTAATTTTTTTTTCAAAATAGTGCAACACACAGAACCAATTTTTTTTCTCTTTTCTTCTTTGTTTTTTTTTTCTCACGCACACCTATTGCGTTTTCATTTGTTTTTCTTTTTTGGTTCAAATCAAAAACTCATGTACAACATCATTATAACGCACACCAACAAATTCTCTTTTTCACTCTTTCATAATATCACAAGCACTAAGTATTTGTATCCTATACAAAAACTAAAATGTGTGCGTGCATATCTTTTTGTTTTTTGTTATCTAAATATATATCATATATATATATATATTATGGATTATAACTAAAAACTTTTTAATTGATATCTTTTTGATTTTAAAATTAAATCTTTTAAAATGATATCTCATATCTTTTATTTTAAAAGATAATTAAATATTTATTTTTGAATTTAAACATTTTAAATTCAATTTCAAATATTTAATTTAATAAAATAATCATATTATCTTATTCTATTTAAAATCAAATATCAATAACACCCTCCAATTACTGATTAATAACATAATTAAATAATCTTATTATCTAATTTATTTAATCACCATTATTCATTAATTAAATAATCTCATTATTCAATTAATTCCTGAAAAAATACGTGTCACTTTCGTAACAAAATTAATTGGACTGTCCAATTAATTATCCTTGACCCTTGTTACCTAAATCTATCGGGCTAGCAAGGGGACCTAATGGACCCACAGTATTTTGAGCTCCAATAATCCTTGGAATCATTAATTAAACTCTTTAATTAATATTCCTTGATTATTAACTCCTGTGTTATTCCACTAAAAACCGAAGCTGCACTCTCTCAACTGCAGACGCTTTTACACAGACCGATACAACTCGGTGTCCATCGATATAGCTATTACACATGGTGTGATCCTCCACAGTAGTTCATAATTAGAGCTGGGTCATAATGTCCGTTATACCCCTCTAATTACATATATCCTTTAAGTACCGTTGATTCTCTAATGAACAATAAATCCTATTTCCTTATGGAATTAAGAGAGCGCTTATATTGTCCAAGCCCCGAATCAACCCTTAAGGGAACTACCATCTACTTCTCACAAGAAGGAGTGGATTCCACTATTGTGTACATACCTTCCCAGCCACAAGCCAAACCGCAATCCCAACATACAGAGTATATTGATCAGGAACTGCATCCGACCTCACCTATGGTATATCAAAGACCACGATCAAACCTGAAAGAATCGATAATACACTCAGGATTAAGATCACCCACATATAGCCATCATTAGTTGATATATATGAATCTCATCAGTATATGGATCTTGGTGAGAGATTCATGTAGATCATGGCTCAGCCCTATGATTGTGTTTCTTAGAGAGGTACACTGGTTCTACACCCTGGTGGCGTGGTATACTGGTGTATTGACTTGACGTAATGGCATGGCGCTTGTTCTATCATGCTAGTGATTTTATAGCAATATTCATCTAGCTGGGCTGGTATGACGCCTGTATTGATTCTGGGTTGATGTTGAAGCGTTCTGGGACATCGGGTACATGTCGTGGTACTGGGGTACCAAGTATCGGGTACCTGTGAGGTATTAGATATGTGATATCACGGTGTCCTCTTCATCAGATGTCAGAAAGGATGCACAGTGTGGTATCTCCTCTTCCTGGTTCGTATCTCTGGTGCTTTATCTAGGTAGGTAGATAGTCGAGGTTCTAACCTTACCAGGTATTGATTTCTTCTAGGTCGTGGCACCAATCCCGCTAGGTATCTGTTAGCTAGGATTTGTCCCTACCAGGTAGGTACTTGTTGGAAAATTCTCATTTGGTCTCTTGCCAGAAAACCCTATTAACAGTAGTCCCTTCTGACTTGAACACCGGTGCCAGGTGCGGGGTTGAAGTCAGGATTTAGAACGCTTGGAGAATTTTCTGTAACCGTCTTGGAGAATGGAATCCTCCCATTGCACAATGAGTTAAATGGGTTTTCCTCATGGCTGGTTGGGGTAGGCCAAATTCAAAAAGGAAAAAATTTAGAGGCGCGTGTTTCTCGAAATCGTTCCTCCCACGTCACCGATTATCCCGTGACATTGATTACCTTCTCTTCCTATTACAAGTAGTTGCCTCTATATAAACCTCGCTCATCCACAGCGTACTCATTTCTTCTTCAAGCTAATTTCCTAAACTTTGTCAAGAGAAAAACCAGCTTTCTTCGTCTTCTTCAAACTTCAAACTTCAAACTTCCCTTGTCCTCAAAAACCAAACTCCGAATCCGCTATCATGTCTTCACTAGATAGTGATAGCATTGAACACTTCTTTACCGGTTACATAATCGCTAGCGGGAACCTTGCCCATAGGAAAAGGACTCGCGTCGATAACGACAGTGGAGACGACGCTCCTCTTTAGCGCCCCGCTCAAACAAAAATGTCACAATCGGGATCGGCTTCTTGAACGATCTTGATACCCCAGTTGACGTCGACCAAGAGTCGAGTGGCGAATCAGGTGCTGCCAAGGCAGGTGGATACCGGGCTGGTGAAATTACTGACACCGTGGGGAGGGTTCTCACCCTCCCTTATGAATATCTGTGTATCCTTGATTCTCTCACCACCGATGATACAATCAAGCACTTGAGGAGGAATTTTTTCATCTCGAAGGACATCACCATCACTATTCCTCCACGACGATATGATATGTATTCCCCCCTGCTGGTTAGCTTCTGATTCATGCAGCAGTTTTCGATAGCGGAGTTAGGCTACCTCTCCACCTTACCTTGCATAGGGTACTTCATGCCTTGCAGCTAGCACCCCTTCAACTGACACCAGGATTTTGGAAACACCTGGTAGGGTTCCTCGTGCTGTGGAGGGAACAGTGGGAGAAAGATAAAATCGACCGGGAGCTAGGGCTGGGCGAGCTAGGATTCATCTTCCAAGTAGCTACCAATTCCCCAAGTCTTAAAGGGCAGTTCTATGCTCAGACCAGGAACAGTTTGAAATTCACAGTTCAGGTGCCACAAAGAAGGATTCCTCTTGGAAGGAGGAGTGGGTTATCATTAAGGCAATTAGGGCAGCTCGGTTCACATTGGTGGATCGGAGTTCAAGGTTCCGACTTGGTTCAACTACAAGCCCGCATTGGAAAAAAGCAATCTCTCTGCTGAGTCGGAGAAAATTTTGAAAGCCATCATGAATCGATCCTACGTCAACATGAGGTATCCTTCCTCAGATTCCTTCGAGGCAGGAAGGGTGGATCTCTACCTTCGTGTTTTAAACGCTTCCCCAGGTAGACCATATTCTTGATTCTGCTTCTGTTGTACTGCTCCATTAACTCTGTAAGTATTAACTCTAGCTATCTTGGTAGTCTCTGCAGTGCTTTAATCTGTTCTAGAGGTGGAACTCAACTAGGCTGGTGGTACAAATGATTCCCCACCAGCCTCGCCATTCAGGTTTCCAACTGGCTCTGACCTTGACGGAGGGGTGGGTACTCCTGCTGGATCTAGCAGGACCCTGGCCAAGGTACCTGGGGCTTTAGCTCCTCTTTTTGTTAGATCACTAGAAACTTTTACAGCTCGAGTGGGCTGGGGCCGGGTTGCTTCCAGCCAGGTGCAGGGTCTGTCACCTAACGCCCTAGCTACTACCACTGCTGCTACTGCTGCTGCCCAATCTACCCCTTATACCTCTCCTGTTATGGTGACTGAGCGATCTACCCAGGGCCGAGAAGGGTTCTAATCCTGCCGCTACTGCTTGAACTGTGCCTCGGATCGGTCCCAATTACGGTCGAGGGATACCAACCAAGACGAAGTTCTGGAGAGGTTTGCTACTTCCTGTCCAGGTGGAGACCTAGATGCCATGACTTCTATGCCCATCTATCATTTGGTCTCCATGGGGTCAGTACTCTTAGCCGAGGTATGTTGCTTCGTCTAGTCGTCTATCTCGATTTCATAATTTGCAACATTCTAACTCATGCTTTGTATTTGGCAGGCCTTCAAGTTCAACATATCAATGAGCCATCAGGTCAGCTCTTTAGAAGCAGGTCAAGGATGCTACCATCGAGCTCGAGAAATCCAAGGAAGAATTGGCCAAGGCTGCCAGATCGTAGTAATCATGCATCAATCCTTAAAGGAGGCCGAGAAGGAGGCGGATGGCGAGGGTAGATAGGGAGCAAATGCAACACGCTTTGGACAAAGAGAGACTCAGGTCTCTACGCTGCAAGACCGAAATGGACGCCGTGATAGAAAATGTGGCCAGCTTGGAAGCCCAGATGGATACTACCTTCTGGGATGGTTACTTCTTTGCTGGTTACCAGGTAGCCTTGGCTCTCTCTTCTTCGTTTGATATGAAGGTCATTGATGGGTGGAACAGGGAGGAGATCATGGCTAAAGCAGCCGAGCTAGCTAAGATCGCTCCTGCTGGTGAAGCTGGTCCTTCTTGGACTATTGGGGCAAATGCAGAGGTCAATGATGAAGGTCATCGACCTATCTCCTCCCTTCTGCCAAGACACGTTTGAGCTAATCCCAGTCTGAAGGCTTCTGAAGCTGTAGAGGGTTCAGGCTGAAGGTAGAGCTTTGGACCTGCCTGTTTCTTCATCCAGATCTGTCGAAGAAGTAGGAGATCAGCCTGCTACTAAGGATGGAAGGCCTGATGTACCAATCCCCTTATCGGTTCATGACAAGAAGGTGGAGGATCAAGCCATTTCAACCAAGGAACCATCTGGTATGATGACGATAGAGGAGCCCTAGGTCAGACCTGCTCAAGTGGAGGTTTCAGTAGCAACAGATATCCAGGTAGCAGAGAAGGTCCCAGCTAGCTCGGGGGACAAGGTTTTAACCGGTAGAGTTGGAGATGAGGTGGCTAACACGGAGCAAGAAGCAGCATGACCCAGTTTAGCTATTTACCAGTTGTTTTTGACTTTATTTTGTGTCTATCTATTTGTGGCCCGTAGATTGGGGGATGGGCTTACCAGTTAAAGCAATGAAAAACATTCGCTTACTTTTCTTCAACTTCGTGTATCTCGCTTGCTGATTTCCTTGGTTCAATCCTGCCTTAATCTAAAGGCAGTCCCAGTGTAAACTTGATTTAACAAATTCCTGGTAACAGAAGAAGCTCTAAAATTTGGCGAGGTTAAAAAGCGTAGCATAGCTTGTAACCGGTATGAGGATCTCCTGGGACTTAGCAATCAGCCTCACTTAGGAAGAAATAGGGTACCAAGCATTCTTGTTCTGAGAATCCTGGTACTTAGGCGAAACTACAGTTGAAAGAATCAAGGTACCAGGGATACTCATCTCCTAGGGAACCCTGGTACCTAGGTGTAAACTTGGTGATATACCTTCCACCACTCCTGGACCAACCCACGTTTACTTCAGTTGAACACGGATCATGGTATCTGGTAATAGAGATTGCCATGGTCCATGCCCTATTTGAGGTTATCTTGGTGAAAACCTCTTCTTGGAATTCCTGCGAAGCAATTTTTGGTTTTGACACTATACTCAATTACTCTTTCCATATGTCAACTCAGGGTAGGCTCGTTTGCTTCAAACATTAAACCTTGGTGGTGCACGCTTCGCAAAGCTGTCCTTTCCCATATTCTGGGCGTCACGCCTCATTAATGACCTTATCTTTTTGTTCCCGATACTCATTTTCTCCTTCTATAAATATCCCGACCTGCTTAACAATTTTTCACATTATTCTTCAACGAAGTAGAAAATCTTAGCAAATTGATCGATGATCTCTCTGATTGGCAGGATGCTTGGTATTGTGGAAGGAGCAGTATGAGATAGATTGAGCAACTAGGGAATCCTGACTGGATCAGTTTATGATTCCTGGCACCAGGGAGAAGGGTGGCTCACGGCTTCGTACCTTGGCTGATGGTGTACACGTTGCTTAGTCGAGTTGCAACCTCGAGTCCAGTTGCATCTTGAATGTGGATGGTTTCGAAGCTGCTCTTCTATCCCTCCAATAATTGATGGTTCCAACACGGCCTGTGTTCCTACCTCCGGTGGTCATGACGGTACTGTTGACATCTGTCTTGGTGGAGATCAATGTCGTTAGGCGGGCAGGCGAGGAAGGAGGGTTGGAAGTCGGGGAGGATGCTAGCATGTCTGAACTTTCAGCCATTTCTTGTTATTTTTCTTTCTTGTTTTCTGTATGTAGCCTGAAAAAAGGGCTGGGCTCCCTGATTTGCTCAATGAAGAAACCCCTTTTTCTGTATTTGTCTAGCTATCCTTATGATTTCTTTGTTTGGATTATATTGCATGCTTATAACTCTGATGTAGCATAAATCTGAGAGACAGTCCCCAATATAAACTTGACATAACCGATACTTGGTAATGTGAGGAGCTTGATGAGAACGAGAATGTAGCGTTACAGGTGGCTGGTACCATGTTACCAGGATACTCAATCGATGAGTCTTAGAGCATCTTTTTCAGTTATATTATCCATACTGACTGCTCCACCTAGGAGGGTTGAGGTACCAGGCGTTCCCTTTCTGGGTGTTCTAGCACTTAGGCGAAAGTCTATGGCGAGTACCGGTCCCTAGCATTCTTGTTGCTCAAAAATCTCGGTACTCCGGTGAATCTAGCCTTCCTATTTCAAGGAATCTGATTACTTAGCTGATCATGTGAGCACATTTGGCGAGTCTGAGTACCTTGCATTCCTATTCTAGGAATCATGGCACCTTGGCGAAAACAAGGCAAATACATTGTCGAATCTAGGTACCTCGCATTCTTATTCTAGAAGTCTTGGTACCTTGGCGAAAACAAGGCAAACATATTTGGTGAATCTAGATACCTCGCATTCATATTCTAGGAATCTTGGTACCTTGGTGAACATAGTGGTGAAAACACTGTCGAATCTAAGTACCTCGCATTCATGTTCCAAGAATCTTGGTACTTTTGGCACAGATAGCGGTACCTAGCCTACTTATTTCAAGGAACCTAGGTATTTAGGCGAAGACACTGGTGAATCAAGGTATCTAGCCTTCCATTTCTCAGGAATCTAGGTACATTGGCGAAAACAAGGCGAACATATTAGCAACAAGATCCTAGTGGGAAACTAAGGCCATTTTAGCACCAGGTCTTTCTTAGCGGGGGGTGGTACCCGGCCAAGGCCGTGATCTGGCGGGCAACTATGCTCTTACTAACCAGACCCTTCCTAGCGGGGGGTAGTGCCCGACCAAGGTAAGAGGAATGCCATGCTGCTTTTCCTGGGCTTGAGGAAACGACGGGCAACCAGGGCCACAACTTCGCAACCTTGGTATAGCAGACAACTATGCTCTTACTTACTGGATCCTTCCTAGCGGGGGATGTTGCCCGGCTAGGGCATCAGGAATTCCATGTGGCTTGTCCTGGTCTTGAGGAGATCCTCCTGAAGGGATTAATCCGGTCTAGGGCATCATGAGTGCTGTGTAGCTCTCCTGATCTTAAGGCGAACGTGGTAAATTATGGAGATATAATGTAGACAAATGTAGATGGAGAAAAAATCTTCTTTATTGATTAATCAAGAGGGAATGCAAGTACTCATGAGTACCAACATCTTCTAGTATCAATCTCGGGGTGAAATCGACCGGTCTTTTACTGCATGGCTTACGGGTAGAACCTCTTCAGGTGACCTGCATTCCTGATGTGATCAATAGAATGTCCGCCCATATCCTCCAGCTTGTACGCCCCGCTTCGGATTACCATTCTAACCAGGTAGGGACCTTGCCAATTGGGCGATAGTACGCCATCAGACCTCTTACGGGTATTCTGGGTTACTTTCCTAAGAACCAAATCCCCTTCAAGCTTCGGTTTTTGACTTTCTTGTTGAAGTATCGGGCAATCCGACTTTGGTAGACTGGTGCCTTTTCTGCAATCTTTTCTTGTTTCTCCTTTCAGGAGGTCTAGGTTGGCCCTCAACTTGTCTTCGTTCTTGAAAATACTATAGAGCGTGTGCCTACTAACCTAGAGAGAGGGGGGGGGGGGGGGGTGAATAGGTTTTAGTTGATATATTACCAACTTTTCATCTTAGTCAATTTTAATAAGGCTACCTCATATTAGCAATCAATCAATCCAAAAATAAAATGCGGAAAAACAATAAAAACACAAGGATTGATTTATGTGAGAAACCCTGCAACTGGGCAAAACTCACGGGCTATCCTTCTAGCCACACACGGTCCTCAAATCCACTATTTGAATGAAAATTTACAACCTAGGTTGACCTCAAGTCACACCATACTTGGTCACTATCACTCTTACCCAACAGGTCTTTAATAGTGATCCTAGACCAACAAGCTTGTACACTAATCCACTTAGTCACAAAGCTTAACAATCAATGAAGAGATTAAGCAACCTATGTGAATATGTGACAATATTCTATCATGCAATTAATGCTAGGATACACTAAATGCTTATCTAGGGATTTAAAGATGTCAATAAGTGCAAATCCTAGATATCAATATCTAAATGCAAATGCATGAAGATTTAGCTAAAGGGCAAAATGGTCATAAATGATAGCTATCAATTATCAATGTTCTCAACCAACAAACAACAACTCAATCATGTTATAAATGTCATTAAACATAAAGATATGCATTAAATTCAAATAAAAGAGCTAAACCTAGGCATACATGAACATAAAAGATGCAATGGAGATTTAGAACATGTTCAAGTTACCTAGTCAACAAAAGCAAGATGAATCCATGATGAGATGATGCTTGGAAGAAGCTAAATGCACATGGATTGGAGTTTGGTTGAGTAAATGTGGGTTCTTAGAGCTCTCTCTCTTTCTCTCTTAGAGTTACTTTCTCTCACTAAGGGAATAAATTTCAGAGCTTTAGGTCTGATTTGAGGAAGAAGATGACATATATATAAGAGAAAAAATGATCTGTCATGAAAAGACAAAACTGTCCCTGTTTTGGTGCCTGGCGACATCTAAGGCGACATGCACGAGTCGTCTTTAATGTCGCCTTTTGTTCTGGAGAAAAAAAAGTTACCCGAGGCGACATGTAAGGTGACATGCACAAGTCTCATGGGAAGTCACCTTACACACTGGGAAAAATAAAGTTGCCCGAGGCGACATGTAAGGCGACATACACAAGTCGCCCGGGAAGTTGCCTGACACACTGGGAAGAAAACAAGATGTTCGAGGCAACATGTAAGGTGACATGCAAAAGTTGCCTAGGAAGTCGCCTTACACACTGGAGAAAAAAATCAAGACTAAGGCGACTTCTGAGGCGACATGCACAAGTGGCCTAGCATGTCGCCTAGCACACTGGACAACACAACAACTTAAATGCATGTGAGTGTGTATGTGTGTGTGTGTGCAACAATAAATGCATGTCAATACAAATGCATAAGATGTGAGTGTTTGTGTGTGTGCTACTAGTCTCTTCAAAGTGAGTTAAGAAAGATATATACCTTTGGAGTGCTTTTGAGCTTGAGGATGTCATCGAGGCTTGATCACGAACAATGAGACCTAATTACCCTTACAAGCAAATCCCCATGTGGTTTGTCAATGAAATAAGCCAATCAAAATATGAGAAACTTATAGTTCCCTTCTGGGTCAAAGTGTTGAACCCGGAAGGAGGTGAGTTTATACTCGATAGGAAGGACTGCTTCTACCCCGAAAGCTAGTGAATAAGGGGTTTCTCTAGTAGTAGTCTTTTTAGTGGTGCGGTAGGCCCATAACACATCTGGGAGTTCATCTGCCCATCTACCTTTCTTCTATTGGAGCTTCCTCTTTAGGAGCCTCTTGATAGTCTTGTTTATGGCCTCTACCAGGCCATTAGTTTGGGGATGTGCTACAGATGTAAAACGAAGCTCGATTCCCAGGTTTTCACAGAAATCCCAGAATCTAGCATTGTCAAATTATTTACCCAAATCGGTGATAATGACCATCGGGGTACCAAACCGGCAGACCACGTTCTTCTTAATGAACTCAGTCGTGTTTGCCTTAGTGATCTTGGAGAGAGGCTCCACTTCCACCCATCTGGTAAAATAATCAATGGCCACTATTGCATGTTTCTGTTGACCAGACGCGGTTGGGAGAGGTCCAATTAGGTCTACTCCCAGTAGGCAAATGGATATGGTGAGCTGATTAAGGACAGTCATTCTGGAGGTAAGTGGTGCAGATTGGCCATTTTCTGGCATGGTTTGTAAGATTGTACAAACCGCCTCGCATCATGGTGCAAGGTTGGCCAGTAATATCCCATGCGCAGCACCTGGTAAGCTAGTGCTTCTCCTCCAGTATGATTTCCACATTCCCTTGAATGTACCTCTTTGAGGGCCCAGGTTGCATCATCAGAGTGTAGACATCTGAGTAGGGGGAGAGATCTTCCTCTACGGTAAAGGTGTCCCTCCACCAGGCAGTATCGAATCGAGGTTCTCTTGATCTTGCAAGCTTGATTGGGGTCTTCAGGGATCTTTTCTTCTCGGAGGTAATCTACAATGGAATCCATTCGGCATGGAAGGCGATCCACAAGACTAAATTCCTTTCCTTATGCTATGCTTGATTGGGCCATTACCTTGAGAGGTAGCCCTTTTGGCAGTGCCTGTCCTCTGTTGGCAGCTATCTTTGCTAGGACATCAGCTCGATGATTCTGCTGCCTAGGTACCTGATCAATCTTGAACCCCTTGAATCGGGCCACAAGTTCTCGGATCTTTTGAAGGTAGGCTGCCATGTTATCTGCTTTGGCCTGGTATATACCTGTTATCTGATTAACTACCAGTTATGAGTCACACCTAGCGAGGAGGTAATTAGCTCCAAGCTCCGCTATTGTACTCATTCCTGCTAACAAAGCCTCATACTTGGCTTCGTTATTAGTGGTACTGAACTGGAATATGAAGCAACGATAGCACTCCACCTTCTCGGGATCAATTAGAATGATTCCTCCCCCACTTCCTGCTTGGCTAGAAGCTCCATCCACATATAGAATCCAGGTTTCTTGGTTGGTGGACCAACCTGCTGATTCTTGCTTTTTTCTAGGGAGCTTGGTCCGAGCTCGGGGTAGCATCATGATCAGGTATTGCGCTGAACTCAGCTACAAAGTCTGCCAGAGCTTGGGCCTTGATGGTGGTCCTAGCCTTGTACCGGATATCATACTGGGTGAGCTCGAGGGCCTATAGTACTAGTCTCCCTGATACATCCGGCCTTTGGAGAAATTGGTGCAGGGGTTGATCAGTGACCACTGCGATTGTGTGAGCTAGGAAATAAGGGCGGAGCTTTCTGGTAGAGGTTACCAATACGAAGGCTAGCTTCTCTATGAGAGTGTAATTCTTCTCCGACTTGGTCAGGGCATGGCTCACATAGTAGACAGGTCGTTGAATTCCATCTCCACATTCTTTTACCAAGGCCACACTAACAGTTGTTTCGGATACAACCAGGTACAGTTGCAATTATTCTTCCGGTAGCGGGTTAACTAGCAGTGGTGGGCTAGCGAGGTATCCCTTTAATGATTAGAACACTAGCTCGCTATCTTGGTCTCACTTCATATTCCTCCCTTGTTTGATAGCTTTGAAAAAGGGACGCTCTTATCAGTGGATCATGATATGAAGCGGTTCGGGGCTGCTATTCGTCCGGTCAAGCCTTGTGCTTGCTTGAGCGAAGTAGGAGACTTAAGATCTAGGATGGCTTTGATCTTCTCTGGATTAACTTCTATTCCTCTCTCATGGACCATAAACTTGAGAAATTTCCCCACTATTACTTCGAATGCGCATTTAGCAGGGTTTAACCGCATCTGGTTTTCTCTGATTATCTGGAAAGTCTGGCGGAGGTGGTCCTGGTGCTGCTCGGCTATTCGGGACTTGGTGGTCATATTATCGATGTACACCTCTATTGACTACCCTATCAGCTCCTTGAATAGATGGTTGACCAGGCGTTGGTAGGTAGCACCTGCATTTTTGAGTTCAAAGGGCATTACCCTGTAGCAATATAGACCCTGCCCGGTGATAAAACTAGTCTTATCTTGATCGGCGGGGTGAATCATGATTTGATTATACCCTTAGAATGCATCCATGAAGCTTAGGAGCTTGTTACACGTAGTTGAATCTATCAGCTGATAAATCTTTGGTAGAGGGAAGCTATCCTTCGGCAGGCGCGGTTGAGATAAGTGTAATCAACGCACATACGCCACTTCCCATTTGCCTTGGTCACCATCACTTCGTTGGCGATCCACTTTGGGTACAAGGATTCCCTGATGAATTTTGCCTTTAAAATCTTATCAACTTCCTCCTGAATCGCGTCATTTTGTTCTAGGTTGAAACGCCTCTGCTTCTGTTTGACCGGCTTACAGGTGGGATCAACCACCAATCTATGAGCCGCCAGGGTGATAGGAATTCCTGGCATTTCCTCGTGGCTCCAGGCAAAGATGTCGCTGTATTTCTGAAGGAGTCCTATCAATCCCTCCTTCATTCCTACTTCCAACGTTGCCCCTATATTGATCACCTTCGAAGGATCATCCTTCCTGATTGGTATTTCTTCCAAATCGTCTATAGGGCGACCACTGGCCCACCTACTGTTTTCCTTATCTCTGTCGTCTTTATCTAGAACTTCTCCCTCAGGTTCTATTACACATATCTCATCTTCAAGGTCCTCCACTGGTAAGGTCTGATCCTGTACAACAGTTATCTATGCACACTACTTGGCAAGCGCTGCTGGGTTGGCAAATATTGCATAACACTTGCGCGCTGTCTGTTGGTCTCCCCATACCTCGCTTACCTTGTCCCTTACCATGAATTTTAGGACATTGTGGTAGATTGACAGGACACCCTTGAGGGCAGATAAGTAAGGTCTCCTAAGGATGGCATTATAGGCCGATGAAGTGTCTACCACGCTGAAATCGGTCATGAGATTCTGTTGGAGCGGAGCGGTGCTGTACCTACTATCACCGGTAGGATCATGGACCCGGTGGGGATCAGTGAGTCCCTGATGAACCCATACAGTGGGGTGGTGCAGCTGTTGTAGCAGGGATTCTTTCTGGAATTGTTGGAGGTTCCTACCAGGGTGGGACCTCCACTGATGGTGTGGACTATGTGGATCTGCTCCATCAAATCCTTTCCTTTTGCTTTCCTTCTCTCTTCGGTTGCTCTAATGTCTGCTTGTACCTCCTTCCCAATTTGAATGCTATCACGCACCTGTTGGAGAAATTCTGTCAAGAAACCTCCCCTTACCAGTGCCTCAATCTGGTTGCGTAAGCTGTAGCATTCTGAGGTGTTGTGTCCCACATCCTCGTGGAAGTCACAGTATTTGTAGCGGTTTCATTGATCGGTTGGTGCCTTTATTGGACCAGGCTTCCTGAATAGCCCCTTGTCATTGATGGCGAGGTAGATAGTCTGGCGGGATGCGTTTAGAGTGGTATAATGGGTGTACCCCTCTTCTTTTTTAGCTATCCGTGCCACTTCCCTAGGTGGAGGTGTAGCTCTAGGAGGAGACCGCCTAGTTGGGTATCGGTTACGCTGAGGTTGGTAAAGTGGTATCTGGTACGTAGACTTGTTAGGAGGTTTATTCTGGTTCTTCTGAATTTGAGCGGGCTTGGGCAATTCCTTCTTTTAGCGCTTGGTAGATTTCATGTCATCATGCTCCATCTTGACATGGAGCTGTTCATCTATTTCCACATATTGAAGAGCCCTATCGTAGGCCTCCTGGTATGTCTCTAGTGGATGCTTGGCAAAGGATCTGAACAATCTGTCTGCCCATATATTTCTTATGAAATTGGCCAAAGTCTCCCTCTCCGCGAAGACCCGCATCTGAATTACTTCCTTGTGGAATCTCTCCACATAGGTGCTGAGTGATTCACCCCGCTCCTGGATCACATATTGAAGGTGAATGAGATCCTTTGGGTGAGGTTTTATGCCCCTGAACTGGGCGCAGAAGTTGGTAGTCAACTTGGTGAATGAGTCGACGCTCTTTGCCGGTAGCTTCCTGATCCATGTCTTGGCATAGTCAGTTAGCGTGGTAGGGAACATCCTGCACATGGCGGCCCTGGTAGCATTCTAGACCTCCATCTGTTGAAAGAAGCCCTTCAGGTGGCTTAAAGGATCTTCAGTTCTAGAATATTTATCAGTTGGCATCTTGAATTTGGGAGGTAGTTCCACCTCCTTGATTCTCCCAGAGAAGGGACCATTCATCTCTCCCAAGGAATCCTTCCAGTTTTCCCGGTGCTTGCCCTTGTTTAACTCCTGGATCTCCTTCGCCATTCTGGCTACCTGGTGATCGTGCCAAATATGTAGTATGTTTAGGCCCTCAAATCCGTATCTTGTGTTCTGTTTTCATGCGTTTTGGTATCTCTAATGGGTTGTTATGTGCGTAATTGTAGGAAATGGTGCAATGATGGGTTTGGAAGCATGTTGCGGTGGTTTCGGCAGAAAATGGGCAAAAGGAAAAGACAAAGGATCAGAAGCAGCTCTACAGTACGAGTCAAGTGAGGGTCTAAACCGCCCTCAAACTGCACTCATTCCAATAGCTGGGACTTGATGCTGAAGAAGAGTTAAAGTGCGGGTACAATGCGGGTCATCCAACCGTACTCCACTCGCACTGTTGCCAAAACCAGAGAAGCTGATTTGCACCTGACATTAAAGTGCGAGTACAGTGCGAGTAGAGTGCGCATACAGTGCGGGTCATCCAACCACACTCCACCCGCACTGTTGCCAAAACCAGAGAAGCTGACTTGCACCTGACATTAAAGTGCGGGTCAAGTGCGGGTAGTCCAACCGCACTCCACCTGCACTGTTGCTCAAGACAGAGGAGTGGATTTACACCTGACATTAGAGTGTGAGTACAGTGCGGGTAAAGTGCGGGTAATCCAACCGCACTCTACCCGCACTATTTCCCAGATCTGCGAATTGAAGATGAAGACAACCCATATAGTGCGGGTACAGTGCGGGTAATTCACCCGCACTCCACCCGCACTCCGCGTACGCCAGTTTGTTTTCTGAAGTTTAAGTGACCTATTTTTGTATATTGTATAAATAGAATAGTTGGATAACGTTTTTAGAAGCCTTTGACCGGGATTTTCAGAGGTTTTACACACTTAGATCTAGAGTCTCTCTCTCTTTCACACACTCACATTCTCTACTCAACTTCAAGGAAGGTAGAAGATTGAAGCAACTTCAAGGAAGAGATGTTCTCCAAGGGTTCTTACTCTTTCCTTTCTCTTATTTTCCTAGTTGTAATGAGTAGCTAAATCCTCTCTAAGGGGTTGATGGAGTAGTTAGTTGGATATTGGGCATGTACATAAACTTGATTCTATATTTATATCCATGTCTATCTTTCATTATTCTATTCTTGTTATGAATGGTTATCATTGATTTCTTGTTTAGATACATCCTCTTAGCTGTAGGGAAAAATTGCTTAAAACCGCAGCGGAAGGCGAAAAAATAACTTTCGTATAGTTTAAAATTTTTCTAAAGATTTGAACCTTAACCCTTTAATTAATTAAACTCAAGTATACGGTTAGAGTTAAATACCTCTTGTCGCGTGATCCGATTGACTTACGTCGATAGTAATCCGCAAGATCTTCAATCGTAGAACGTACGTGAATCACCTAGGAGCGTGGTCTCCCTTTTTCTTTGAATTGCTTACCTTAGAATGGATGTATGGAATTTCTGATCTTGATCTTCAATAGTAAAACACCAAGAGCCTAAAAAAATAGTTCCGGTCACTTTTGAATTCACAATCAATATGATTGAAACTCGCGTAACCCTAAATCGAAAGTGTGCACAAAACCCTTTGATGTTAAAGGCTTGTAAGTGCACTATCGAATGAGAACTTATTATCTTTTTCTCTCTTGGCAGAAAATCTATGTGTATAGAGTAGGATTTTTTATTTTCAAAACAAACAAAAATCTCTCTCTATTTTGCTTTATGGTGGCCGAAAATTCATAACCTTATATTTATAGGTTGGCCGAATTTTCTCCTTCACCAGGTAGGGTTGGCCGAATTCATTGAATGGGAAATCTAGGGTTGGTTAATTTCCTTACTTGAAAAGGAATTATCCTTTTCCCTATTTCCTATCAATTCAAGAATCCTAACCCTTGTAGGACTAGTGGTGGCCGAATTCTTTGTATAATAAGGAGTGTATATGGACTTAATCCTTACCACATTAGGACTCCTATCACTAAAAAGAATTCCAACCCTAATCCAACACATAGTATTTAATTCACTGATCAGGAAAAGATTTTGATTTAAACTATTAATTAATTAAATAATTAATTAATTCCCATTTAATCAAAACAATAAAATAAAATAATATCTTGGGCTATTTTATTTAGCCTTGCCGCCCGCACCATGTATATATGGGCCCAATATTATTTTTCTTATTTTATTTAATCCATTAGACTTTAAATAAAAGCCCACATGTGAACCAGACTTATTCTTACTAAAAGAAACAAGCCTACATGTCTCCTTTTAATATATTAATATAATAGTGCAGCCCATTAAATAAATAATAGACATATTATATTCTTAATATATTAAATGCAATTCTAGATGGACCCATAAATTGGTCCGGTAGAATATATCAAGTGATCCACGCAAGTATGTGTGGATTGTGGATCTTGGGGGGCTATCTAAATTTAAGCTTCAATAGACATAACCTAATCACAATCAACAAATGATTCACTTAGGTCCGATCTATTAATTTTAACTCATTCCACTAAAGGGCTAAAATTGAACTCTTAAATAAAGATAGAATAAGGAGATGTTTCTCATTCATACCCTAGACAATCTTATAGGAGATGGTGTATCCTCGTGAATAATATCAGTAATCGCCAAGAGCTCATAGACCGCCTATAGCTCTCCAAGTTACCATATTTCCTCATATGACCACATTTTGATCTTGGATATTTTGACTTGTCCAGAAGCCATGTCTTCAATAATCATTATTGAAAACTCAACGTTGAGATTTAGTATCCAATACCTTAAAACATCCATATGATGATATTATACTCTCATTTAATAAATGGAGCCACGATGTCCATATCTATAAATGAAGTCCTCTATCGATTAACAAATGAATACCACCAAACTATCGAGGATAGACTATGCTATATAATCGTACTCATTGATAGCTCAAATGATAACACTTGCAACCATAAGTCCATCATTTATCTCAGGATTTAGATAGACTCTCCGATTGTCCTGATAATGAAAAGACTTATATCTAGTGACGGTTCTAGATAAAGTATTTCATTGTGATCCAGTTCAATGCACCCAGTGCACTAGATTCTTTTACTCGAAAACCTTTCGATGATTTTAGACTCATCATAACTCATTTGATCCCACTCAAATGCTAGTAAAAGAATTCTACAACTTTATCAAGATAGAGGTGCCCAACCTTTAACTTAAGTTGTGAACGTTATTCAAGACTAACTAAAGAATTGTGTCTACCTCATACATATCCGGATGTACAAACAATTCTTCATATCTCATAGTCTTTTGACCTTATGATTATTTACCTTGACAATTATAATTATAAATGCTATAAGATTTTGCAGGATCAGAAATCACTTTATTTATATGAAAATATTGTCAATTACAATATTACACTCTTGCTATTGAGCATAATCCTAACAATCTCCCACTTGCGCTATAGCAAATGTGTCATATCTCTCATTCCCATGTTCTCTAGGGGCCCATCAAAACTCTTCTGAGGTAGAGCCTTTGTGAAGGGATCTGCTAGATTTTCTGCCGATGCGATTTTGGTAATCATCATGTCTTCCCTATGAACAATCTCCCTTAAAAGATGATACTTTCTTTCAATGTGTTTTCCTCTCTTATGACTTCTTGGTTCTTTCGAATTAGCCACTGCTCCACTGTTGTCACAGTAGATAGTGATCTGCTTATTCGCACTAGGAACTACTTCTAAGTCAATCAAGAATTGGCGAAGCCAAACAGCCTCCTTGGCAGCTTCGCATGCAGCTACATACTCTGCTTCCATGGTGGAGTCAGCAATACAAGATTGCTTGATACTCCTCCAAATGACTGCTCCTCCTCCAAGAGTAAACACAGATCCTGATGTGGATTTTCTAGAGTCAGAATCCGATTGGAAATCAGAATCTGTATACCCAATGGGGATTAAATCCCCTCCAGAGTATACAAGCATATTATCTTTCGTTCTCCTAAGATACTTGAAAATATGCTTGACTGCCGTCCAGTGATCAGGACCAGGTTTCGATTGAAACCTGCTAACTATGCCAACAGTAAAACAAATATCTGGTCTAGTACAGAGCATTGCATACATGAGACTTCCAACTGCCGAGGCATATGGAATTCTACTCATGAATTGCTCTTCATGCTCATTCTTAAGAACTTGTTCCTTAGAAAGTTTGATTCCATGCCTAAAAGGTAACATACCTTTCTTGGAATCTTGCATGGAAAACCTAGACAAGATTTTGTCTATGTATGAAGCTTGGGATAGTGCAATCCTTTTATTCTTTCTATCCCTTATTACTTGGATACCTAGAATAAAACTTGCTTCTCCTAAGTCCTTCATATCAAATTGTTTTGCTAACCATTCTTTTTTTGATGTCAATACTCCCACATCGTTTCCAATGAGTAATATATCATCTACGTAAAGATTAAGGAAAACCAACTTGTCACCTTTGATCCTTTTGTATACACAAGGTTCTTCAAGGTTCTGTAAAAATCCAAAACCTTTTACAGCGTTGTCGAACCTTATGTTCCAGGATCTGGATGCTTGCTTTAATCCATCAATTGATTTCTGCAACTTGCATACCTTTTCCATTTGGCCCTTTTCAATGAATCCTTATGGTTGCATCATATAGATGCTTTCGTCAAGACTTCCATTAAGGAAAGCTGTCTTGACGTCCATTTTCCAAATCTCTAAATCTAAAGATGCTGCAATGGATAAGAGTATCCTAATGGATTTAAGCATGGCCACAGGAGAGAAGGTTTCCTCATAATCGATACATTCTTTCTGTGTGTAACCTTTAGCTACCAATCTAGCTTTAAAAGTTTCCACATTTCCATCCATACCTCTTTTCCTCTTGTATACCCACTTGCACCCAATGGGTTTTATCCCTATAGGCAAGTCTACAAGGGACCAGACTTTGTTATCGAACATGGATTCAATCTCAGATTGCATTGCCTTTTGCCAATGGTGACAATCTACATCCTCCATTGCTTCCTTGTACGTGTAGGGATCATCGTCGTCAGGGAGATTCTCAACAAATTCTCCTAGACCGATGTATCTTTCAGGTTGGGTTCTAACCCTCCCACTACGACGAGGAATGGTAGGTTGTTGATTTTGTGTTGAAGTGGAAATTACAATTGGGTTAGGTTGTGAAACCTCTTGTGGAATTGTATCTCCTGACATATCATTCAGGACAATTCTACTTTTGGGAACAAAATCATTCATATAGTCCTTTTCCAGAAATGTAGCATTTGTTGAAACAAACACTTTTAGATCTGGAGGACTATAGAAATAATATCCTTTAGTTCCTTTTGGATACCCCACAAATATGCATGTTTCCGAACGGGACTCCATATTTTCTGTCTTTCCTTTTAACACATGTGCAGGACAACCAAATATCCTTATGTGTTGTAAACTAGGCTTTCGCCCAGTCCACAACTCATATGGTGTTCCAGGAACTGACTTCGATGGTACCACGTTTAGAATATATATTGCAGTTTGTAGAGCATATCCCCAAAAAGAAATAGGAAGTGTTGAATAACTCAATATAGACCTAACCATGTTCAAAAGAGTTCTATTTCTCCTTTCTGCTACCCCATTTTGTTGAGGTGTACCTGGTGCAGAAAACTGAGAAGCTATCCCATTATCAATAAGATATTACTGAAACTCACCAGATAGATATTCTCCACCACGATCAGATCTCAAGATTTTTATGCGTTTCTCAAGCTGATTTTCTACTTCAGCTTTGAATGCTTTGAACATGTCAAAAGCATCCGACTTATGTCTCATGAGATACACATAACCAAATCTTGAGTAATCATCTATGAAGGTGATGAAGTACTCATATCCACCTTTAGCTTGAATGCTCATAGGACCACATACATCAGTGTGTATTAGTCCTAAACATCCAGTGGCTCTTGCACCTTTGGTATTGAATGGCCTTTTGGTCATTTTACCTTCCAAACAAGATTCACAAGTTGGTAGATCATCAACCTTTAAGTCACTTAAAGGTCCGTCACATACCAATCTTTTAATCTTATTAAGGTTAATGTGACCTAGGCGTAAATGCCAAAGGTAGGTTTCATCTTTTGATAATTTTACTCTTTTATGATTAGGTTCCGTTATTTCTGTGTCTAACGAGTGAGAGATATTTCTATACAAAAAGAATATACCGTTTTCCAATGTACCTTTGCAAACAATTTTGTCATTCTTACTAATAATAAAAGCTTTATTAAAAGTAACTGAATATCCAAATTTATTTAAACAAGAAACTGAAATTAAATTCCTCTTGAATTAAGGTACATAATAAACGTCTATTAAATCTAAATGCCTACTATAATCTATAATAACTCTAATATCTCCCACTGCACTTGCAGACACTAACGATCCGTTGCCCAAGCGCAAATTGATTTCGTTCTTATTCAGCCTTCTCCTTTCTTGGAACCCCTGTAAGGAATAACAAACATGATTAGTGGCTCCAGAGTCTATGATCCAAGAATCTGTAGAATCTGCCAGAAAACATGTTTCAAGATAATTAATATTACCTTCTTCCTTCTTGTTCTAGGGACTTTGGGCAATTTCGTTTCCAATGTCCCTTTTCACCACAAAGGAAGCATTTCCCTTTGATCTTGGTTACTTTCTTGGTCTCCTTCTTGGCAGGCCCAAGTTGCTTCTGTTGTTTCTTGACCTTCTGACTGGTCTTAACAGTAGCAACTTTACCAACCATATGAATCTCTTGACCTTTGCTTTTCACAAGGATCTTTTCAACGCTTTGAACATCTTGCATCAGGCCCTGCAAGGTGTATTCCTTTTTGTTCAAGGTGTAGTCCAACTTGAATTGATCAAAGGAATCTGATAGTGAGTTGACAACCATGTCAATTTTGGTCTCACCATCTATCTCAGCGCCACTTAATTCTGTAATATTTAGATGTGCTATAACTTTCATCATGTGATCTTTCACAGCCTGTCCAGGTTTCATCCTAAGATTCATAAAAGCAGTCACTGCCTCTCTCTTAGTCGTCCTAGACCTCATAGCAAACATCTCTTCCAGAGATATCATAATATCAGCAGCAGACCCCATTCCTTCATGTTGCTGTTGCAACACGTCGGAGATAGTAGCCATAATGTAACATTTGGCCATATCATCTGAGGTCTTCCACTGTTCACACTCATCTCTTTGCAAAATACTTGATTCATTATTAGGAGCAGGTGGTTTAGGAGTAGTTAGAACAAACTTATGTTTTTCACTTTGCAGCAACAACCCAATTTTCCTTTTCCATGTGACATAATTATCTCCAGTTAAAGTGTTATCTTTCAGGATGTTCATAAGTGATGGGGTCATGATTTCTGAATAAAACAAAAAGCATATATAAGTAAATAATCATGATAAAGCACTTTCGAATATTTATCTTGAATTAATTAAATAACTCAATCGTGAAAAATTCAACGGTGATCCAACACCCATAAATGTTACGCCTCCTTCGGGAGTTCGCACCATTTACTAGTTGGACTAGGTCCCACCTAATTGTTAACATAACAACCAGCGTTTTCAATTTTAGCCTTGCAATTTTATTAACAAGAACTCTCGGGAGGATATTAATAAAATTACATTGAGTGTGTTACCAAGATATCGACCCTCAATTTTCTCTCACAAAAATCCCTCCTCTGGGAGTAGATCTCGTTTGAGTCAATTGTCTAGTCTATCCTTGTAAGGAAGTATTTTGCTAAATTCCATTTATGGACATCCCTCGGGGGGATTACCAATAAATAATAAAGCTCAACTAACCTTAGAGGCCATAGGTGTTCTAACACACCTTCTCCCACTCAATTATTTAAGGCGTGTGATTAAATTCCAAAGAATGATTTTACCAAGTTATCTAGATGCCAATTAGATACCTAAATCATTCAATGCATGTTCATACCAAAAGAGATATATGAGTGGCACTCATATTCTATATGACATGTTATCATACAATAACAAATATTGTAATATTTATACATAAAAATAAATAGCCACAATTTTGGTCAATCCTAGAAAAGCATGTAAATTACAATTGTACGGAATACAAAAAAACTCCTTTCTTGGCGAACAAGACTTCAAGCGACCATCTCGCGCATGTAACTCGCGCGCCCGAAGATCACCAAGCAGCCCATGCGCACGCCTAGCCCATGCAAGGGCATGAGCTGCCGCATGGCCAGCCCATGCATGAGTTGCGCGCGCTGCTGCACCGCAACAAGCGCAGCTGCACGCTTGGTTGTGTGCGCGCTTGTTGTCTCGGTGCGCGCGGGTACCAAGCTCGGTTCCGGATGCTCCAATTTCTTCAAATCTTCGAGTCTTCGAATCTTGAATATATAACAACTTATTTTATACAATAAAATACTGCAGAAATATATATATATATATATTTATTTAAACTACTGCAGTATTTTTTTTTTACAAATAAAAAACTGCACTTATTTTAATACAATAAAAACTGCACTAAATTTTAATACAATAAAAAACTGCAGTATTTTTATAATAAAATTAATAAGAACTTAGCAACTACCAAGAAGGAATTATGGCGATAATAGACCACCCTTCTTGTTACAATTCCGAAACAAAAAATACATTGAAATTCTAGAACCAAAATCGAGCAATAACAATTCACTTTATAACAACATATATAAATCCATACATTCCACATGTAATTATATATGCGAATACCTAGAGTGCCATCTCTTTCTAAAACATGCATAATCACAATAAAAAGAAATAGATTCACGTATATATACGTTAATTAATTAAAGGGTACAACCAAGGCTCTGATACCAATTGTAGGGAAAAATTGCTTAAAACCGCAGCGGAAGGCGAAAAAATAATTTTCGTATAGTTTAAAATTTTTCTAAAGATTTGAACCTTAACCCTTTAATTAATTAAACTCAAATATACGGTTAGAGTTAAATACCTCTTGTTGCGTGATCCGATTGACTTACGTCGATGGTAACCCGTAAGATCTTCAATCCTAGCACGTACATGAATCACTTAGGAGCGTGGTCTTCCTTTTTCTTTGAATTGCTTACCTTAGAATGGATGTATGGAATTTCTGATCTTGATCTGCAATAGTAAAACACCAAGAGCCTAAAACAATAGTTCCGGTCACTTTTGAATTGACAATCAATATGAATGAAACTCGCGTAACCCTAAATCGAAAGTGTGCACAAAACCTTTTGATGTTAAAGGCTTGTAAGTGCACTATCGAATAAGAACCTATTTTCTTTTTCTCTCTTGGCCGAAAATCTATGTGTATAGAGTAGGATTTTTTATTTTCAAAAAAAAACAAAAATCTCTCTCTATTTTGCTTCATGGTGGCCGAAAATTCATAACCTTATATTTATAGGTTGGCCGAGTTTTCTCCTTCACCAAGTAGGGTTCGCCGAATTCATTGAATAGGAAATCTAGGGTTGGTTAATTTCCTTACTTGAAAAGGAATTATCCTTTTCCCTAATTCCTATCAATTCAAGAATCATAACCCTTGTAGGACTAGTGGTGGCCGAATTCTTTGTATAATAAGGAGTGTATGTGGACTTAATCCTTACCACATTAGGACTCCTATCACTTAAAAGAATTCCAACCCTAATCCAACACATAGTATTTAATTTACTGATCAGGAAAAGATTTTGATTTAAACTATTAATTAATTAAATAATTAATTAATTCCCATTTAATCAAAAAAATAAAATAAAATAATATCTTGGGCTATTTTATTTAGCCTTGCCGCCCACACCATGTATATATGGGCCCAATATTATTTTTCTTATTTTATTTAATCCATTAGACTTTAAATAAAAGCCCACATGTGAACCAGACTTATTCTTACTAAAAGAAACAAGCCTACATGTCTCCTTTTAATATATTAATATAATAGTGCAGCCCATTAAATAAATAATAGACATATTATATTCTTAATATATTAAATGCAGTTCTAGATGGACCCATATATTGGTCCGGTAGAATATATCAAGTGATCCATGCAAGTATGTGTGGATTGTGGATCTTGGGGGGCTATCTAAATTTAAGCTTCAATAGACATAACCTAATCACAATCAACAAATGATTCACTTAGGTCTGATCTATTAATTTTAACTCATTCCACTAAAGGGCTAAAATTGAACTCTTAAATAAAGATAGAATAAGGAGATGTTTCTCATTCATACCCTAGACAATCTTATAGGAGATGGTGTATCCTCGTGAATAATATCAGTAATCGCCAAGAGCTCATAGACCGCCTATAGCTCTCCAAGTTACCATATTTCCTCATATGACCACATTTTGAACTTGGATATTTTGACTTGTCCAGAAGCCATGTCTTCAATAATCATTATTGAAAACTCAACGTTGAGATTTAGTATCCAATACCTCAAAACATCCATATGATGATATTATACTCTCATTTAATAAATGGAGCCACGATGTCCATATCTATAAATGAAGTCCTCTATCGATTAACAAATGAATACCACCAAACTATCGAGGATAGACTATGCTATATAATCGTACTCATTGATAGCTCAAATGATAACACTTGCAACCATAAGTCCATCATTTATCTCAGGATTTAGATAGACTCTCCGATTGTCCTGATAATGAAAAGACTTATATCTAATGACGGTTCTAGATAAAGTATTTCATTGTGATCCAGTTCAATGCACCCAGTGCACTAGATTCTTTTACTCGAAAACCTTTCGATGATTTTAGACTCATCATAACTCATTTGATCCCACTCAAATGCTAGTAAAAGAATTCTACAACTTTATCAAGATAGAGGTGCCCAACCTTTAACTTAAGTTGTGAACGTTATTCAGGACTAACTAAAGAATTGTGTCTACCTCATACATATCCGGATGTACAAACAAGTCTTCATATCTCATAGTCTTTTGACCTTATTATTATTTACCTTGACAATTATAATTATAAATGCTATAAGATTTTGCAGAATCAGAAATCACTTTATTTATATGAAAAGATTGTCAATTACAATATTACACTCTTGCTATTGAGCATAATCCTAACATTAGCAAGATCTCTTTGGATTATGCATGAGTATTGCATCTAGATATACATCCTATTTAGTTGTTTCTTGCTCTAACGAATGGACGGAACGTCATGAATTTCGACTCTTAACCCGCGGTCTTAGTCTAACCTCGATCGAGTTTCCGGCACTATACATCCTAGGCCGAAGCCCGTGAGAGAATTAGAAGTCATCACTATACATCCTAGGTTGACTATGTTTACAATCGGTTGAGTCATTGATAGGTAGACGAGCTTCATTTTCAGAATCCGATGAACAACCAACACTATACATCCTAGGTTTGTGGTTTACGACAGATTAATCCCTAATAGGTAGTCCTCACTATACATCCTAGGTTGACCACTTTCTAGGGATAAATAACCGACTCTATACATCCTAGGTCGGTTACCTTTGAATAGACGTGCCTATTTATAAGTTGTTGCATTGCCCAGTGTTGACTTTCGAATCCGTTAACTCCTTAGTTCCCATCATCTTTATATCCGTCATCCCATTTTCCTATCCTCTAGTTTGCATTGTTAAGTTAGTGTTACTAATAGGATAATTCACCATCTACATCTTCATCATTTTATGTTTCATTTAATATATATATATACATTAACTTTACGTTAGCCATGACTAATCTTAGCTAGCTCCGCTCCCTGTGGACGACACCCCACTTGCCAACATACTTGTGTTTTTCCAAACCAATTTAGGCTTCGTGAGGTTTTTACAAATATTGTTGACAAATTGATCTTTTTAAAACGACACAAAAACTGTTTGTCACCTGGTCCCGGAGGCGCTTATTGCCATCATTCCCAGATTCTACTCCAAAGTCTCTGTCATCAGACCCCTCTAATGCTACTGAAGTTTTGTCCTGGTTCTCTCCTCGGGGAGGGTTTTCTCGGGCGCTTCTAATGGTACCTCCTGCCACTGACCCAGGTTTCCTCTTAGCCGCTTCTAGTTGAGGTAGTCTAGAAGCAGCTTCCGGTTGAACCGGGTAGTGGCTGCTCCCTAGGGGGGAGGTCAATAGCAGATCTCACCTGTCGAGGTAGGTATCCTTCAAGTTGTCCCGAAGTCGGGGGCATTGGCTCGAGTCTGTTATGAACCGATGGTATCGGTGTCACGGGCCCAAGCCTGTCGTGGACCGGTATTGGAGGTGGTTGTCCCAACCTGTCAAAGGGGGAGGGGGGGGGGGGGGGTATCCTGGTACCTTTTAGACTTGTATCTCCCCTGGTATCTGGTACCGCAGGCTGATTGGCTCTACCTTCCGCAACTATTCAGAGGCGGATACTATCTATAAAGGCTGCGACTTGTTGGTCCATAATGGTAGGATTAACTGCCGGGGTGGTAGGTATCTAGGGGGTAGCCCGCGGAGTAGCTGATGGCTTTGGAGCGGGGTTACGACTCTTCCCCCCTTCTTTCGCTTCTGACTCTTCCGGGTTGAAGCATTTGATTGGTGCCCCGACGGATCAGGATGATCTTGAGAAAGCCTGAGTTTCATACTGGTAATGATACAAGAAAATGAGATTAACATGCTTTCTTTTAAGGTTGTGGTGTTTACCACAGACGACGCCAAAAAGTGTTAACCGAAAAATCCACTCAGGGAGGGAAATTCCTGTTAACACCATCGACCACTACCGGTAGGTGGTAGCGGGGTATGTACCTTTGGTACCGAGGTTCCTGCTAATACTGCAGATCAATATAGACAGATAAAAAGGAACCAGTAGGGTATAGAAAATATTGTTTTATTGAAGATTTGCTATATCGATGTTACAAAGCACTATTTCCTCTATTTTCTTTCTTTTTTACACATGATGATGGCGGAGAATGCGTTTATGTCGATAAGTGGCTATTGTACTCCCAGTGATTGTCTCAAACCCTCATTGGCTTCAAAGAATTCAGAAGGAGATTCTCTAGGAGTTAAATGTCTCTTTTTGGTGATAAAAAAACCGACCCCCATCTTCGTCCTTCATGGCCGTATATGTAGACCCCCATATCCCTCAGAATCCGGTTGTATTAATGAGGATTATTTGGAGTCCTTTTTTAGGCATTGAAAGGAGTTAAGTAAGGCTAAAAGTGCCGGATTTGATATTGTTAATCATTGTCGTATTTAAACCCTGATTAAGTTGACCGTTTGGTCTCATCTATGGCGCTTTAAATGGCGAAGGAGTCAACTTTCCCTGATTATGTTGCTTGGAGAGGTACAATTATTCTACACCCTGGTGGCGTGGTATACTAGTGTATTGACTTGACTTACTGGCACGGCGCTTGTTCTATCATGCTGGTGATTTTATAGCAATATTCATCTAGCTGGGCAGGTAGGACGCCTGTATTGATTCTGGGCTAATGTTGAGGCATTCTGGGACACCGGGTACATGTCGTGGTACCGGAGTACCAGGTATCGGGTACCTGCGAGGTATTAAATACGTGATATCGTGGTTTCCTCTTCATCAGATGTCAGAATGGATGCACAGCGTAGTACCTACTCTTTCTGGTTCGTATCTCCGGTACTTTATCTAGGTAGGTAGATGGTCGAGGTTCTGGCCTTGCCAGGTATTGATTTCTTCTAGGTCGTGGCACCGATCCCGCTAGGTATCTGGGAGCCGGGATTGGTCCCTACCAGGTAGATACTTGTTGGAAAATTCTCCTTTGGTCCCTTGCAAGAAAACCCTGTTAACAAAATGTAATGGCCGTAACGAAGATTCCCATATGGAAATTCCCAAAAAGGAATTTTCACCAGGGTAACCTCGAACGGGACGTGGATCGTGACTACCTCGATCACCAGATATTAGGAAGCACTGATGCTATGATTTAGCAGAGACTCGATGTCACATCTTACCACTTCTTCAAAACCGGTACCGCGATCCGTGTTTTACCATTGCCTTGATACCTGCCTCTGGGTCAATCCCGTTAACGACCGCCATTGATCGGAATATAAGGGGGAATCTTCCACTAGGTCTTCCACCAAGTCTACATTTAGGTACCAGGATTCCACAAGGAACGAGTATCCTTGGTACTTAGATTCTTTCGACTAAAGTTTTGCCTAAGTACCAGGATTCTCAGAGCAAAAATACCGGGTACCCTGTTTCTCCTAGACAAGACCAGCAGCTAATAATACCCCTCGGGGATATTACTGAAATTCTTAGGTTAAATACCAGAAGATCCTCGTACTGGCTATGAGTTGTGCTACGCTCTCTAATCTCACCAAGTTCTAAAAAATAAAAAAAATTCTTATATTACCAGGTATCAGTTAACTCAGGTTCATACTGAGGACTACTCCTCAGATCAGTTTCACAACCGGGTCGGAGTAGCGGACAAACAGGTGTCAAGGCAAGTAAGTGCAAATGCAAGAAGGAAGAAACATCTTGTCATTGATTAAACGAGGGAGCCCATTCCCTTTTCATGGGCTACATCCATAGAAAAAAAAAATAATGTAAAGCAAACTGAAGGGTAAATGATCGAACTGGGTCATGCATCTACTTGGCTTTTGTTAACCACTTCTCCTGCGGCTCCTACTGAATCACCGACTTCTGGACCAGCTGGGGCCCCGCCTGCTACCTGGGCACCTACCACGACTAGGAGGCTCCTCTGAAGCAACCAAAACAACTTGCTCCTCTACCGTCTTCAAGAGATCAGGCTGGTCCCCTACCTCCTTGATAGGATCAGAGGGGGAGATAGGCATGCTAGACTCCCCATCCTTGGAAGCAGGCTAGACCCCTACCTCCTTGACAGATTCAGAAGGAGCAATAGGCGGATTGAGAGCTCCACTTTCAGCTTGGACCGTGGTAGCTTTGGGAGCCTTCGAGTCAGGATCTACCCTACCATAACCTGGTAGGTGAGAGGAGATTAGTCGATGGTCTTCATCACCTACCATGTCATTAGCCCCCGCAGCCAGAGAAGGACCAGCCTCATCAGATGGAGCAATCTTTGCTAGCTCTGCAGCTTTTTCCATGATTTCCTCCATGTCCACCCATCAATGATGCTCATATCAAACAAAGAAGGGAGAGCCTGGGCTACCTGGTAGCTAGCGAAGAAATAGCCATCCCCAAATGAGGCTTCCACCTTTGTCGCCAGGCTAGCCATGCTAGCATGTAAAGCTTTGACCTCTCTCTCTAGCTCTCTTACTTTTCCCTTTGCAGCCTCCCCTTGGATTATACGGCACAAGGACCTAAGCTCCTCCAAGTTCAAAGCGCGCTCCATTTGCTCATTATCTACCTATGCCACAGCCGCTACCTTCTCAGCCTTCTCCAAAGACTGGTTTAGGACCACCACACCCTTGGCAGCTTTGGCCAGCTCCTTATTGGCTTTCTCAAACTCATCAGTAGCATCCTTAACCTGTTTCCAGAGAGAGCTAACTTGATGGTTGTCGCCACCTTAAATTTGAAGGCATGTCAGATACAGAACAAGGGTTAAAAACATCACCAGAACCAAATTGGGATAGAAAACCAAATAAAGTGACTTACCTCAACTAGCAGCAAAGATCCCTTGGTTGATTAAATGGTCAACATGCATCGAAGTCATAGCTTCTAAACTCCCACCTGGGCAGGAAGCGGCAAACCTAGCTAAGACCTCGTCTTGATTGACGTCATTCGACCGTGATCAAGACCGATCACGAGGAGCAATTTGAGCAGTCGGAATAGAACTTTGACCCCTTCTGACCCTAGTGGGTTGCTCAGTCACAAAAGTAGAAAGGGGAGTGGGAACTGGCTGATCAGCAGCAGCATCGGCAGTAGTGTCAGTAACAGGGATAACGAGTGTTAACAGAGTTTTCTGGCAAGGGTTCAAAGGAGAATTTTCTGCCAAGTACCTACCTGGTAGGGACCAATACCAATCCCCAGGTACCTAGCAGGGCTGATACCACGATCCTGATAAAAAGCAACACCTGGTAAGATCAGGACCTCGACTACATGCCTACCCAGATGAAGCGTCATAGATATTCAACTAGGAAGAGCAGATGCCTCGCTGAATATCCATGTTGACATCTGACGGGAGGGGTATCACAATATCACACATCCACTACCTCCAGGTAGCCGATACTCCCCGCCTGGTACCCCGGTACCATGACGTGCACCCGATATCCTAAGGCACTTCGGCATCAACCCAGAATCCAATCAAGACAGGCATCCTACCTACCTAGTAGAACCGACGTCACTACAAGGTTGCCATTATGAATAAAATAAGTGCCACGATAGCAATTCATACCAGTATGCCAGTATACCTCGCCGTGAGATCAAAATTCTCCTCCAAGTAACGCTAGTAGAAAAAGTTGACTCCCTCGCCATTTAGAGCGCCATAAATAAGACCAAACGGTCAACCGAATCGAAGTTTAAATTCGACAGTGATTAACGGGATCAAATCCCACGCCTTTAGCCTCACTCAACTCCTTTCAATGCCTAAAATAGGACTCTAAAAAATCCTTATAAAAGCTACCGGATTCTGAGGGATATTAAAGGCCTATATATTTGGCTTTGAAGGACAAAGAGGGTGATCGAGTTCTTTTTGAAATGGTAAAGAGAGATCTTCACATCTAGAGAGACTTCTCTAGGTTTCTCCGAAGCTAGTGAGAGTTTACAAACAATCACTAGGAGGATAATAGCCACTTATCGACCTAAACGACATTCTCCATCTCCATTTTGTGTTAGAGAGAGTAAAGAGCGAGTGTTGTAAGCTTTACACAAATTTTTATTCAATAAAACAGTACTTACTTATATCTCCTTGGTTCCTTCATACTTTTCCATATCAATCTTCAGCATGGAAAGGAACCTCGGTACCGAAGCTACCTATCCCTCTACCACCTACCGGTAGGGGACGAGGGTGTTAATTGAAATTTCGATCCTCGAGCAGATTTTTCCGTTAACACTTTCTGGCGCCATCTGTGGGAATTATTCCACACCCCTAGAAGAAAGCCTATGTGTCTCATTTTCTTACTGCATTATCAGAATGAAACTTTGATCCTCTCCTGATCACCCCAACCCATCGAGGCACCAATCCAACGCATCAACACGAAAGGGTCATAAGCCAAAGAAAGGGGGAAAGGGTCGTAAACCTGCCTCAAAGCCATCAGCTACTACGCGGACTGCCCCCTAGGTACCTGCCACCCCAATAGTTAACCCAGCTAGTCTGGACCAATAAGTCGCGGCCTTTATAGAAAGCATCCACCTCTGAATGGTTACGGAAGGTGGAGTCGGTCAACCTGCGGTACCAGACACCAGGGGAGAGGCAAGTCACCAAGGTACTCGGATACCCCCTTTCGACAGATTGGGACCACCACCTCCGATACTGGTCCATAACAGACTCGGGCCCGTGCCCCCGATACCATCAGTCCACGATAGACTCGGGCCCGTGCCCCCGACTCCCAGACAAACTGAAGGATATCAACCTTCGACTGGTGAGATCCGCCATTGACCTCCCCCCAAGGGAGTGCCACCACCCGGTTCGACCGGAAGTTGGTTCTAGACGACCTTAACCAGAAGTGGCCATGAGGCAACCTCGGTTAGCGGCAGGAGGTACTGTTAGAATCACCCGAGAAGACCTTCCCAGGGAGAGAACCATGATGAAACTTTAGTAACATCAAAAAAGTCTGGTGATAGAGATTCTGAAGTAGAATCTGGGAATGATGGCAATAAGCGTCTCCGTGACCACGTTGCTAGAATGCCGAAAGAAATCCAGGAGTTAAAGAAGGGCAAGCACCAAGAAAACCGAAAAGACTCATTGGGAGAGATGAATGCTCCTTTCTCTAGGAGGATCATGGAGGCAGAACTACCTCCTAAGTTCAATATGCCAACCGACAAATATGCCAACCGACAAATATTCAGGGATTGAAGATCCCCTGAGCCACCTAGAGAGTTTTGTTCATCAGATGGAGGTCCAAAATGCTACCAGGGCCGCCATGTGTAGGATGTTCCCTACCACGCTAACCAACTATGCTAAGACACAGTTCAGGAAGCTACCAGTAGGGAGCGTCGACTCATTCACCAAGTTGACTACCCACTTCTGTGCTCAGTTCCAGGGTGTCAAACCTCACCCCAAGGATCCCATCCATCTTTAATACATGATCCAGAAGCAGGGTGAGTCGCTCAGAGCCTATGTGGAGAGATTCCACAAGGAAGTGATCCAGATGGGGGTCTTCACGGAGAAGGAGACCTTGGCGAATTTTAGAAGGAATCTATGGGTAGGCAGGCTGTTTAGATCCTTCACTAAGTATCCTCCAGAGAAATACCAGGAGGCTTATGACAGAGCTCTGGAACAGATAGAGATAGACGACCAGCTCAAAGTCAAGATGGAGCATGACGATATGAGATCCGCTAAGCGCCAAAAGAAGAAGGCGCCTAAGCTAGCACAAGTTTAGAAGAATCATAACAAACCTCCCAACAAGTCTAAGTACTAGTCACCACTTTACCAGCCTCCGCAGAACCGATACCTAGTTAGGCGATCCCCTCCCAGAGCTATGCCTCCTCCTAAAGAAGTAGCGCGGGTAGATAGGGAAGAAATGGGGTACACTCATTACACCTCCCTGAACACATGTCGAGAAACTCTTTATCTCGCCATCCGCGATAAGGGACTACTGAGGAAGCCCGACCCTATAAAGGCACCAGCCGATAAGGGGAATCATTATAAGTATTGCGATTTCCATGAGGATGTGGGTCATAATACCTCAGAATGCTATAGTTTGCATAACCAGATTGAGGCATTAGTAAGAGGAGGATGCCTGGTAGAATTCCTCCAACAGGTGGGCGATAACATTCGCACTGGAAAGAAAGTACAATCAGAAATTAAAGTAATGGAGGAGGGGAGGAAAGCAAGAGGAAAGGATCTGATAGAGCAAATCCATATAGTAAACACCTCAGCGGAGGTCCCATCCTGGCGGGAACCTCTAACAATTCCAGAAAGAACCACGCCAGGAAAGTGCCCAGGATAAATGCGGGCCAAGAGGTTTTCAAGGTTACCAGAGAATCCCCCAAATCTTCTCCTTCAGCACATATCATGTTTACAGAAGAGGATGTGTACAACACTATGCAGCCCTATAATGACCCCATGGTCATCATTGTGCAAATTGCCAACAATTTGGTCCATCAAGTCCTAGTTGACACTGGTAGAAGTGTTGACATTCTCTTGAAGGGTGTTTTGGAGCAGTTTAATTTAAAGAATCCTTGCTACAATAGTTGCACTACCCCACTTTATGGATTCACTGGGACTCAATAGTTCCCACCGGGTCCATGATCCTACCAGTGATAGTAGGGACAGCCCCGCTCCAGCAAAATCTCATGACAGATTCGTTGTGGTAGACACCCCATCCGCCTACAACACCATCCTCTGGAGACCTTACTTGTCTGCTATTAAGGGTGTTCTATCAATCTACCACAATGTCTTAAAATTCCCAGTAGGTGACAAGGTAGGTGAGGTGTGGGGAGACCAGTAGGCAGCGCGCAGGTGTTATGCAGTGTCCACCAACCCAGTAGCACTGGCAAAGCAGTGTGCGTAGATAACCATGGACCAGGATCAAAAGTTATTTATAGAGGACCTGGAAGGTAAAGTGAATGTAATAGAAAAGGAACCTAAGGTAGAGTTCCTAGGTACGAAAGTCGGGAAAGAAGAAGATAGAGGATATACCAGTGGCCATCTTATAGATGAGTTGGGAGAAATGCCTATCAGGAAGGATGACCCCTCTAAGACAGTCAGGATAGGTTCGAAGCTAGAGGTAGAAGTGAAGGAGGGTCTAGTGAAACTCTAACAAGAATACGATGATATCTTCGCCTAGAGTCATGAAGAGATGCCGAGGATACCAGTTACACTGGCAGCTCAAAGATTGGTTGTAGATCCTACCTTCAAATCGGTTAAATAGAAGAAGAGGCATTTCAACCCAGCAAGGAATGCCACGGTACAAGAAGAGGTAAACAAAATACTAAAGGCAAAGTTCATCAGGGAGTCCCGGTACCCCTAATGGATTGCCAACGTAGTCATGGCGACCAAAGCAAACAGAAAATGGCGCATGTGCGTTGATTACACTGATCTCAACCGTGCCTGCCTGAAGGACAGTTTCCCGCTACCAAAAATCGACCAGCTGGTAGATTCGACCGTAGGTAACAAGCTCTTAAGCTTTATGGATTCCTTCTCGGGGTACAGCCAAATTATGATGCACCCCGCTGATCGGGATAAAACCAGTTTCATAACCGGACACGGCCTTTATTGTTACAAGGTCATGCCCTTCGGGCTCAAGAATGCAAGGGCTACCTATCAGCGTCTGGTCAACCATTTATCGCATGAAACATAAAGCTCAACTTATCTTGGAGGCCATAGGTGTTCAAAACGCCTTCTCCCACTAAATTGTTTAAGGCGTGTGATAGAATTCTATAAAATGATTTACCAAGTTATCTAGATGCCAATTAGATACCTAAACCATTCAATGCATGTTCATACTAAAAGAGATATATGAGTGGCACTCCTATTCTATATGACATGTTATCAAACAATGACAAACATTGTAATATTTAGCCATCACTATACACCCTAGGATGGCTACATTAGTAATAGGTTGAGCCATAGCTAGATAGATGAGCATTCATGGAAAAATTACAGATTGAGTAACTAGCCATTGTTGGTTGCTTAGGAGGTGCAAGTTCCTCATATTTTGATTGGCTTATTTCGTTGACAAACCACATTGGGGATTATTCTTTGTAAGGGTAATTTAGGCCTCTTGAGTGTGATCAAGCTTCAAGGACATCATCTCTCTCAAAGAGCACTTCAAAGGTATCTCACTAGTTTAACTTTCTTTGAAGAGATCTAGTGCACACACTCACTTGCATGCATTATGTTCATATCTTCATGTAATTGAATGATGTATTGTATGCCTCTTTTCACACTCCACACTTGCACATTTTGCACAACTCTTAGTGTGTTGAGTTTGCCCAGAAAAGAGAATTTCTTCTCTTAGCGCGGCCTAGACCGCTTGGCAAGACATGCTTGCACCGCGGCATACAGAGCGGTATACCTCAGCAGAGTCATGCTTCATGTACCGCTTCCTGTACTCTTGCACGCAAAGCGACCCAAGTCGCGGTGTTGTCCAGTAAGCCTCTGTTGCCCATACCGCGGCCTGTGCACCTGCATGCACAGTGCCCTGCACCGCGTTGTTATCCAGACGGTGCACTGCTGTGTGTACCGCGGTCTGGACACTTGCCTGCGACGCGGTCCATCTAGCGGTATTGACAGGATTTTGTGCCCTAAGTTCAAAACGACGCTGTTTCAACTAGGGCTCCTTTATATATGCTCTATCTTCTTCCTTGCTCGTTTTTATGAGTTTAAGAAGCCATAATTGAGAGGCCAAGCTTTCCTTAGAGAGAGAAACTCCCAAGAACTCATCTTTACTCAACCAAACACAAATCCATGTGCATCTAACCTCTTCAAGCATTATCTCATCATGGATTCTTCTTGCTTTCATTGACTAGGTAACTTGAACATGCCCTAAATCTCTTTGTATTTATTTATGTTCTTGTTTGCCTAGGGTTAGCTCTTTTATGTGATTTTATTGCATATCTTTATGTTTATTGGCATTTATAACATGATTGAGTTGTTGTGTGTTGGTTGAGAGCCTTGTTCATTAATAGCTAGCATTTAGGACATTTTTACCCTTCTAGCTAAATCTTCATGCATTTGCATTTAGATATTGATATCTAGGATTTGCATTTATTGACATCTTTAAATCCTTAGATAAGCATTTATTGTTGCCTAGCATTAATTGCATGTTTGAATATCTTTTACATATTCACATAGGTTGTTTAACCTCTTCGTTGATTGTTAAGCTTTGTGACTAAGTGAGTTAGTGCACAAGCTTGTGGTCAAGAATCACTATTAAAGGCCCGTTGGGTAGAGTGAAAGGGTTAGTGACCAAGTAGGTGTGACTTGAGGTCAACCTAGGTTGTAAACTTTCGTTCAAATAGTGGATTTGAGGACCATATGTGGCTAGAAGGATAGCCCATGAGTTTTGCCCAGTTGGAGGGTTTCTCATGTAAATCAATCCTTGTGTTTTTATTGTTTTCCGCATATTTATGTTGGATTGATTGATTGCTAATATGGAGTAGGATTATTAAAATTGATTAAGTCGAAAAGTTGGTAATAAATCAACTAAAACCTATTCACCCCCCCTCTAGGTTGTATTAGACACACTTTGTGTATTTTCAGGAGGGATTAATCGCTAGTAGGAGGTCTTCGCTATACACCCTAGGTTGGTTACATTTGTCAATACGTGCTTAATTGAGAGTTTGTTGCAATTGCCCCAATATTCACTTAGGAGTCCATCAACTCCTTAGTTCCATCATCATTCATTCATCGCTCCATTTTCATCCCATTTTATTTGCTTTCATAGTTTAGTTTACATTATATTTTCATTCACCATCAACTTTACTTTTATGCTTACTAGTTATATTAATCCTAATCTTATCACCGCTACCTCGATCTCAGTGGACGACACTCGTGCTTATCGCTTTACTTGTATTTCTACTTGTGAATGCATCGCATAGGTTTTACAAATTGTTTTGACGGACGGTTTTTTGACGGCAAAAACCTTCCCATCAAATGGAGCCGCTGCGTGGCAAAGGGCTAGGAATGAGGTGCCAGCAGACATTAGAGCAACATAAGAAAGGAGGAAAGCGAAAGGAAATGATCTGATGGAGCAAATCCATAAAGTCCATACCATCACCGGAGGTCCCACCCTAACAATTCCAGAAAGAATCACTCCTTTCTTTGCCAGGGGACCACCAGAACTCTCGCGTTCATCCCATATCATCTTCACTGTGGAGGATGTGTACAACACTGTGCAGCCACATGATGACCCCATGGTTGTCACTGTGCATGTCGAAATATTCTGGTCCACCGTGTCCTGATCGATACCGGTAGCAGCATGGACATCTTATTCAAGGGAGCTTTAGAACAGTTCAACTTGAAGAATCCTGGTTACAACAGCTGCACCACTCTACTTTATAGGTTCACTGGGGACTCATTGATACCCACAGGGTCCATGATTTTACCTGTAATAGTAGGAACAACACCACTACAACAGAATCTCATGATAGACTTTGTTGTGGTCGACACCGTTTCGGCTTACAACGGCATTCTTTGTAGACCTTTCCTATCTGCCCTCAAGGGTGTCCTATCGATCTACCATAATGTACTGAAAATTCCTGGTAAAGGATAAAGTAGGTGAGGTACGAAGAGACTAGCAGGCAGCACGCAAGTGTTAAGCGGTGTCCGCCAATCCAGTGGCACTTGATAAGCAATGTGCGCAGGTAACTACCTTACAAAATTAGGAATTACCTAGGGAGAACCCCAAGAGTACATTCGCCGAAGCCACAACAGAGGCAGTGGAGGAGGAACCTGTGGCAGAGGTCCTAGATATGGAGGATAGAGAAGAGGAAGACAAAAGGTGGTCCAGTGGCCACTCTACAGATAAATTAGAAGAAATACCTATCAAGAGGGATGATCCTTCCAAGGTAGTCAAGATAGGTACAACACTGGAAAAAATAGTAAATAAGGGTCTTGTGAAGCTCCTACAAGAATACAATGACATCTTCGCATAGAACCATGACGAGATACCAGGGATTCCTGTTACCTTGGCAGCTCACATATTAGCCGTTGATCCTACCTTCAAGCCAGTTAAACATAAAAGGAGACATTTAAACTCGAAAAGGAATGTTGCTATACAAGAGGAGGTGGACAAACTGTTGAAAGCCAAGTTCATCAAGGAATCTTGATACCCTGAATGGATTGCCAACGTAGTCATGGTCACCAAAGCCAATGGGAAATGACGCATGTGTGTTGATTACACAGATCTCAACCGCACGTGTCCGAAGGATAGCTTCCCGTTACCAAAATTCGACCAGTTGGTAGATTCGACCGCGGGTAACAAGCTCCTAAGCATCTTGGACTCATTTTTGGGGTACAATCAGATTATGATGCACCTCGCCAATCAGGATAAGACCAGTTTCATAACCGGGCAAGGCCTATATTGCTACAAGGTAATGCCTTTTGGTCTTAAAAATATGGGTGCTACCTACCAGCGTCTGGTCAACCATTTGTTCAAGGAGCAGATAGGAAAGTCAGTAGAGGTGTAGATCGACGATATGATTACCAAGTCCCAGGTAGCCGAACAACATCATGACCACCTCCGCCAGACTTTCCAAATAATTAGGGAAAATCAGATGCGATTGAACCTTGTTAAATGTGCCTTCGGGGTTACATCTAGAAAATTCATCGGATTCATGGTCCACGAAAGGGGAATAGAAGCCAACCCGGAGAAGATCCAAGCCATCCTAGATCTGAAATCTCCTACTTCGCTCAAGCAGATTCAGGGTTTGACCAGACGGATAGCAGCCTTAAACAACTTCATCTCGCGATCCATTGATAAGTGCATTCCATTCTTCAAAGCTATCAAAGAAGGGAAGAATATGAAGTGGGACCAGGATAGTGAGTTAGCTTTCCAATCACTAAAAGGATACCTTGCTAGCCCACTACTGCTAGTTAACCCGCTATCAGGAGATGAGCTGCAACTGTACCTGGATGTATCCAAGACAGCTGTTAGTGGAGCCCTGGTAAAAGAATGCAGAGATGAAGCCCTGACCAAGTCGGAGAAGAATTATACTCTCCTATAGAAGCTCGCATTTGCCCTGGTGACCACCGCTAGAAAGCTCTGCTCTTACTTCCAAGCCCATTCAATCGCGGTAGTAACCGACCAGCCTTTACATCAGTTTCTCCAAAGACCTGAAGTATTAAGGAGGCTTGTACTATAGGCCCTCGAGCTCACCCAGTAAGATATCAGGTATAAGGCCAGAACTACCATTAAGGCCCAAGCTCTGGCAAATTTCGTGGTAGAGTTCAGTGCAATATCTGGTCACGACACCACCCCGAGCTCACACCTAATCCCTTATAAACAACAAGAACTTACAGATTGGCCCTCCTATCATCAAACCTAGATCCTAATACAATTAAAGCCTCCAGTCATACAGAAAGCGAGAGAGGAACTGTCCTAACAGATCTAGAGAAAATTGAATGCTGTCATTGTTTCAGGTTCGAGTTTAGCACCACCAACAACGAAACTGAGTATGAGGTTTTGTTAGTAGGAATGAGAGTGGATGCAGATCTTGGGGCTAATTACCTCTTAGCTAAATGTGATTCACAGCTGGTAATCAACCAAGTGACAAGTTTGTACCATGCCAAGGGAGATAATATGGCAGCTTACCTTGGTAAAGTCCAAGAACTTATGACCCATTTCAAAGGGTTCAAGATCCCGCAGATACCTAGACAACAGAATCATCGGGCCGATGTCCTTGCTAAGATAGCGGCAGGAGGAGGACATGCACTACCCAGAGGAGTACCACTCCAGATAATAGCCCAATCAAGCATAGCGCAAGGAAAGAAAGTTAGTCTCGTGGATCACCTTCCATGCTAGATGGATCCGATAGTAGACTATCTCCAAGAAGAAAGACTCCCTGAAAATCGTAATCAGGCTCGCAAGATCAAGAGAACCTTAGTCCGGTACTGCCTAGTGGAGGGACACCTTTACGGTAGAGGAAAATCTCTCCCCTTACTCAGATGTCTACACCATGATGATACGAACTGGGCACTCAGAGATGTACATTCAGGGGGATGTGGGAACCATACCGGAGGAGAAGCACTGGCTTACTAGGTACTTTGCATGGGATATTACTGGCCAACTCTGCATCATGATGCGAGGCAGTTCTTGCTGTCTTGTGAATAATGCCAAAAGACAGCCAACTTACACCACCTTCCTCCAGAACGACTGTCCTCTATCAGCTAGCCATATCCATTTGCCTTATGGGGAGTATACTTAATTGGACCTTTCCCAACCGTAACTGGTCAACAGAAACATGTAATAGTGGCTGTTGATTATTTTACCAGGTGGGTGGAAGCGGAGCCCCTCTCCAAGATCATTGAGGCAAACATGACTGAGTTCATCAAGATGAATGTGGTATACCGGTTCGGTACCCGGATGGTCATTATCACGGATTTGGGTAAACAGTTTGACAATGCTAGATTCTGGGATTTCTACCAAAATCTGGGAATCGAGCTTCATTTCGCCTCAGTAGCATATCCTCAGACTAATGGTCTTTTAGAGGCCACAAACAAGACTATCAAGAGGCTCCTAAAGAGGAAGCTCCAACAGAAGAAGGTTCGATGGGTAAAAGAACTCCCAGATGTGTTATGGACCTACAACACTACTAGAAGGACTGCCACTGGAGAAACCTTACTCGTTAGCTTTCGGGGTAGAAACTGTCCTTCATGTTGAACAAAAACTCACCTTCTTTCGGGTTCAACATTTTGAACCAGAGAGCAATGGAGACAAGTTGAGGGCCAACTTAGACCTCCTGGAGGAAAAACAAAATAAGATTACAGAAAGAATAGCGATCTACTGGAGCCGGATTTCCCGATTCTTCAACAGGAAAGTTAGAAACTGAAGCTTCTAAGAAGGGGCCTGGTCCCCCGATAGGCAACCCAGAACACCCGAAAAAGGTCTAACGGGGTACTATCTCCCAATTGGGAAGGTCTCTACATGGTGAGAATGGTAATATGAAGCGGGGCTTACAAGCTAAAGGATATGGACGGACGCCCAATCAACCACACCTGTAATGTAGATCACTTGATAAGGTTCTACTCGTAAGACCTAAAGTGAAGACCGATCGGTATCACCCTGAATAGGTACTGATGGATATTAGTACTCATAAATATTTGTATCGCCTTTTGATTCATCAATAAAAGAAGATTCTCCTTTTTCTTCTCCAATCTACATTTATCTACGTTATATCGCCAGTATTCACCTCGGAAAATTTACCATGATCACCTCAAGACCAAGAAGGGCCACATGGCATTCCTGCTGCCCTGGCCGGGCACCACCCCCTTCTAGGAAGGATTCGAAATGTAAGAGCATAGTTTTCAGATGGATAAAACCTTGGTCGGGCACCACCCCCCACTGAGAAGGAACTGTTGGTAAGAGCATAGTTGCCTACCAGGAACAAGCTTTGTTTCTCATTAAAGGTATATCAAGACCTCATTCCTTTTGCAAGGCATTTAGGTTGACACACACATTGCATTCATATGTGTCTCTGCATCGTTGTGTTCAATTGGTATAGAACATACACACACTTATTATTGTATGCGCATGCGTTAGATTTGAATTGACAAATTTTGTAAAAATGCATGTTCTATGACTATCTCTTGGAAATGGCATACTTGTGTGTACATGCATTTGTTTGTTTGTGTTTCTATTTATATCAGACTTGAATATGTCCTCATATTGTTCCTTATTGTGTTTTGAATGTTTGGGTTACTTATTAAAAAAATTTCAAGTTCCGAGTTAGAAGTTACGAAACTTTCCATATGTTTATCGTGCATTGTTTTCTTCCTTATGTATCCAGTGGAATTCCAAGTTTTTGATCAAAGTTTCATAGACCTCTATGTCTATGAGAGAGTCCTGGTTTGTAATCTGAAAATAGATTCGAAATCAAAGTTCAAAGGACCAAAAAACTGTTGAAGAAGCGTAAGGAAGCCAATAGAAGAGGGAGTGGATAATTGCCACAAGCCCCTCTCCTACGGAGGCGCGTGGCCTCCACGGGATGCTGAGGTGTCATGGCCTCATTCCATTCCTGTGGTCCTCTCCATGCCATATCACTCTTGATCGTGCCAAAATTGTGTTTTATTTTGGCCCTCAAATCCACATTCTTTGGCTTTTTTATCGTGCCAAAATTGTGCTATATTTTGGCCCTCAATTCCATATCCTTTAGCTTGTTTTTGAGTGTGTTTTGGTATCTAATGGCTCTATTCTAGTCAATGCAGGCCTTTTTAGCTAAAAGGAGTTGGGGAGGCAAAAATTAGCAAAAAATGGGATTTGATAGAAAAATGGGCTGAAATTGTGAAAAGCATATGCAGCATATCCAACTTTAGATGGTCATATCTCCCTACTTAGATTGAACCACGTTTCAGAATACATATATTCGGAAAGCCCAAGGAGTCTAGTTTCCAACGGTTTTTATGGATTATGATTCCGAGTTTTGTAGAGGAAGTTATGGCCATTTTAGTGACTATTGCGCGGCAGTGCATAGGTACTGCACGGGTAATCTACCCGTGCACAAGCCAATACACTACCAATGCACTACCCATGCAGTTACCCGTGTACCGCGTGTTCCAGCTCAGTTTAAGTCACATTTTAGCCATTTTAGAGGGGCAAATGTGTCCTTTCATGCCCTAACCTCCCAAACCTATAAATACACCATTTTCTTCACAAGACCCATCAACTCTCAACCCACAAAAACGTAAACACAAAATCCTCTCCATTTCATCTTCTTCACTGAATCAAGAGAGAGAGGATCTTCAAAAAGGCAATCCATGGAGGTTTTCCATGGATTGCATCTCCACCACCACCTACTACCATCATCATCCATCTTTGAGGAAGATTCGAGAGGAAAGAGCACCCTGCCTTGTCTATGAGGAGGAGGAGCTTCAATGGAGCTTGGAGATGTGAGATGACAATTGGGCCACTCTCCGAGCTTAGAGATCCGGGACTGACACCCTTAGGTGTCTTCTTTTTACTCTTCTCTTGTTATTTTCTCCTTTTATGTGTATCACCATTTGGGAAATACGTAAACCCTAATACTAGTTCCATTTATTTAATTGGCTTGTATTTGATTTCTTCTTGTATTGTCCCATTCAATTACACTTAATTTGACACTTGACTTGTATTAAGTAGTATTGACAACCCAACTCTTGATGCATGTTAGGGATACCTCTTGTCTTTACATTCATGGCATGTAGAGTAGAAATTGGTCTATGTTCATGATTGGGATTAGGAGTAGATTAATGTAATTTAGGAGTAGATTAATTAAGCATCATGATTGCTCATATGTCGATGGATTATTCAAAATGGATGTTATGGATTGAATTTAGTATTTTTGTTTGTTTGGGTGAAATTCATGAAGTGTATACATGATGCCTTTGTGCGTTTCGGTTCTATAAACCTACATGCTTATCCGACCCTTGAGCGTTGCTCGTGCGATATACCCTCGACAAGTAGCACTCGGGTCGCGACTCTTGGTTATTGCTCGTACAATACACCCTCGGCGAGTAGTGGTCGAGGGTCCATTTATGCTTAATGCCTCCATTGGTTGTTGCTTACACGTGACATGTGAGTAGCGATCGGTGGTTGATCTTATGTTTATCTCTTTTATGTGCTTAAACGCAATCCTTAGTAGTTGCTCATGCGATATATCCTCGATGAGTAGCTTTAGAGGACTAGTCGACTCTCCCATTTCCATATCTGGAGGTCGTACTTAAGGCTAGGTTGAACCCAATACATGAGTGTCTTTGCATGTTAGTTCTTGTAGGTGGTGTGAATGTTTTGGTGGACATGAGTACCATATGTATCCATTTTCTTGCATCTCTCATATCTGCCATTTTATATTTATCAATTTAATCACCATTCTCACCCCTCCATGTTCTCTTATGTTTTCTTATTTGTTTCTTTCACTGTTCTTGTTCTCTCACACACACACACACTCAAATGCTACACTTCACACACATCACTCTCACCCTTGCCATGTTCTTATTTACCTTGCTTTCAATAATCACTAAAACGAGAGACAATTAACGGATGACACCTCCTTGTGGACGATACCCTCGCTTACCGCTTTACTACATTTTCATAACTTTAGAGCACATTGCGTGGGAAAAATTTTATAAATATCTTTTGATATCCGCAATTTGATAACGACACAAAAACCGATCATCAAAATGGTGCCGCTGCCAGAGAGGTGGTCTATTCGTTAATTGTTTCTGGTTTTAGCAAATAAAGTAGGAATGTAAATATTTTATGGTTTTATTTTTGTTTAAAGCATATGCATGTAATGTTGTTTGAGTTGTGTTTGTGCAAGACAGGAAAATGTTTCAGGATGGCGAGCAATCAAATCAAGGTTGGAGTAGTGACCAACAATCAAGGAAGCTAAGACCTCACAACTCAAGAGAACAATGAGTGCATTATTGCACTCCAACAACTTCAACAAGCTAAATGGCAGCACCGTGATGACCTAAATGGTTAATGCAACCAAGGACATGAGTAGAGCCGCGAAGAGCTTAAGTGGAAAAGAGGTCAGAGCGCAGCTAGAGGTAGAGTCTCTGTAAATTTCTTCCCTAAACAAAACTTCGGTAATCTACTCCTCTACCTTGTTTCAATATTTTCATATTACCCAACTTAGATTTGGAGTAGCTTAACGTTTATGGGTAAAGTGTATGTTGTCGAAGCATGTTTGGAGTGAGTTGATTGTTGAAAGTTTGTTTTTGTGTTAAAATTGGAGTATGTGCTTAAATGCTTTGGGAAGAGTTTTATGCTATTACTTGTGCTTGTATGAATGGTTCTTGTTATTAAGGCGGAAACCGCCCATGTGCTTCATGATAAAAATGCTATGATTGTGTTGTTTGTGATTTTTATTCTTGTTTAGATCTAAGAGTGAGTTTGTATTGTACTTAGATCTTAGGTTTATTTTATTTGTTAGTTTTTGTGTTTTGTCCTTCTCTCTCAAATATTGCCTGCGTTGTCCTTGCACTTCATGTCGTGTAAGTATTGAAGACAATGTTTAGATTAGGTTTGGGGGTGTGGATTTTTTGTTTGTGGCATTTTTCATTTTGCTTTTTAATGTTTTTCTTCAACCTTTACGAAAGTGCCCTGTTTTGAAATTTTGGAGGCCAAATGTTTCATTTAAACTGTACCTTTTGGTGAGGAAATAAATTATTTTGTCCACATTGCGTTCTTTGATTTTTCGATACAGGTCCAACGGTATAAAAAACACAAATTTCTGGGTGGGGGTTCAAAAGTTATGAATATTTCTTCGACCAAGGGTCATGGGCGATGCCCTGTTTTGAAAAAAACTGCACGTAAACCATCTTCGATGTCCATTTCTACAGTTTTATAATTTGAATTTTGAGATTGTTTCTGAATAAAAAGTGTATACTTGCATGTCTAGTTTCCTGTGCCAAAATTAGAGCAAGTTTTATTGAGTTGTTTTTGAAATATACACTAAAGAGCGGACATATGTCGATTTCAAATGTCACCAGTTTTTTTGGAATTTTGTCCTCCATGTTGAGATCTTCTTTCGCATTGTGTTTTTTGTGTATTTTAAGATTGTACAATTTATTTTTCTCTTGTAGACTAAGTTATTATCCCTCAATTTGTTATTATGAGCATGAATGTATGGGAAGAGCTAGGTTTGGGGGGGAAATCTATTGTGGAATTGTTTAGTTTGTTTGAGGTTATTTTTCTTTAATAATTGGTATACGCTTTGGATTGGCAATTGCATGAATTTAAAATCTTGTTTTCCTGAGCTCTCTTATATGTTTTGTGAGTGTATAGATTGTCTATAGCTTCTCTAGGAAGCGATTTGTGTAGCTTGGGTGTTAATGCTAGGTTCTCATCTCTTGGGAAGAAACACTGATAACTTACGAGTCTTGGAGGAACAAGCAAGCCAAGAGTGCTAATAAAAAGAGCAATAACCTCATCTTCATGAAGCGAAGCATCAAATTAGAGTTCAGAGGGCCGAAGTGCCATGCCAGCGTCTTGCCCAGACGATAAATAGAGCGCTTGTGGAAGGCAACCCACCTGAGTTTGCATTTCAAATTTTCCTTTTTCTCATTTTTGTTTTATTTACTTTGTTGAATAATTGGTGGAGATTTTTTGTGTATATTGTGTTGGGGTTTTTGCCCTAAAGCTTGTAATATGTAAATGTAATTTGAACATAAATAAAAGAAGTAGTATATTCATTCATTTTGTGTCATACTTTTTATAACATGTGCACTTAACATCCAAAATTGGCGGATGTAATTTCGAACTGAGTATATGAGTGTCATATATAGATGGATTCAGTTTGAAACGAGCAATTTAAAGAGTCCGTAGATAGCAAATAAAGCTGGGTACTTTATTTGTGGTTAATCTACAGCTGCGGTCCATTTCGTAGTGAACGGTGATCCTATCCTGGATCATTCATATGTAGATATGAGAATGGAGGCACCTTTTATGATGTGATCATATAGGACTGGGCCATGATCTATATGAATCTCTCACTAAGATCCGTTTAACGATGAGATTCATATATATCAACTTATGATGGCTATATGTGGGTGATCTTAATCCTGAGTGTCTTATCGACTCCTTCAGGTTAGATCGTGGTCTTTGATATACCATGGGTGAGGTCGGAGTTGCATTCCCGATCAATATACTCCGTATGTTGGGATCGTGGTTTGGCTTGTGGCTGGGAAGGTTTGTACACAATAGTGGAATCCACTCCTTCTTGTGAGAAGTAGATGGTAGTTCCCTTAAGGGTTGATTCAGGGCTTGAACAATATGAGCGCTCTCCTAATTCCGTAAGGAATGTAGGATTTATTGTTCATTAGAGAATCAATGGTACTTAATGGAAAGATATGATTAGAGGGGTATAACGGACATTATGACCCAGCTCTAATTATGAACTACTTGTGGAGGATTATACCATATGTAATAGCTATATCGATGGACACCGAGAGTTATTGGTTTGTGTAAAAACGTCTACAGTTGAGAGAGTGCAGCTTCGGGATTTTAGTGGAATAACACCGAAGTTAATAATCATGCAATATTAATTAAAGAGTTTAATTAATAATTTCTAAGGATTATTGGAGCTCAAAATACTGTGGGTCCATTAGGTCCCCTTGCTAGCCCGATCGATTTAGGTAACAAGGGTCACGGTTAATTAATTGGATTGTCCAATTAATTGTGTTACGAAAGTGACACGTATTTATTCGGGAATTAATTGAATAATGAGATTATTTAATTAATGAATAATGGTGATTAAATAAATTAAATAATAAGATTATTTAATTATGTTGTTAATCACTAAATGGAGGGTGTTAGTTGATATTTGATTTTGAATAAAATAAGATAATATGATTATTTTATTTTATTAAATTAAATATTTGAAATTGAATTTAAAATGTTTGAATTCAAATATTAAATATTTAATTATCTTTTTGAAAGATATGAGATATTTTTTGAAAAGTTTTAAAAATCAAATAAGATTTTGGTTTGTTTAATTTTTGAATATATATGAGATATATATTTAATAAAAAAAAGAAAAGAACAACCGAATGTATAAGAAAAACACACATCAAAAAGAAAAGAAGAGCAAAAGTCTTCGTGAACAGCAAACAACACAAATAGAAAAGAAAAAGTTAGTGTGTGGTGAGACCACAAGTGCTGCACTTCTATTTGTGTGTGTTCTTCTCTTTTTCCTCCATACAGGTCCTGAATATCGTGACGCGCCCACACGCAGTTACCAGTTCCGGGAGATAGCGAGGAAGATCACGTGGTTCAAATCAGGAGCAGTTCGTATCAAAGTGAAGGAGCCTCCTACGTAGGTATGAAAAATATATTTCTTCACTTTATTATTGTATTTGATTATTACTGTACAAATGGGTTAGATTAATGATTGCATTAAAAAATTTTAAAACCTTCCGCTGCACAATCTGTAACCCTAGGTTCCAACAATTGGTATCAGAGCCAATTTTTGTACAGTATAATCGAATTCGATTACTCCTGATATGTATGAATGTGTAGGCACATATTTTTTTGATGAGTGTATGATGTTTTTTTTAATTAAATTGTTTAATTTTAAAAAACATGGTTGATCGTAATTTTTTATGGTGTTTTGGATTTAGAGTGTTTCTGGGTTGTATAATTTTTTATTTTTTTTATTTTACTGATTGTATTATTAAAAAAACAAAATGTAATTGCAAGAGACCTGGTAGTTCAACGTGCACATGAAGACCAGCGAGCTTGCATGCACCAGAGCATGCCACCAGTGCCACCAGCGCATAAAAGCGCGCAAAAGACCAGCGCATCAGCGCGCATGCATGACCAACGCATGCCTTCAGCCTGTGCGTAGGCAGACCAACACGCGCAGCGCCTACCAGCGCGCGCCTGCAGCGCACAATCGCCTACCAGCGCGCGCGCAGCAGCGATGCCTTCCCACCGAGCTTTCCAGCGCGCTTCGCGCAGCCTTCCTGCGCGCTTCGCGAAGCCTTCCCTACCAGCGCTCAATGTCTAGTGATACCTACCCACGCATGCTACACCCGAACATGACCTGAAGAGATTGGAAATCTTGAAAATTACAAGAAGACCAAGGGATGCCTTGGAAATATTTTTTGTAATTAGATTCCAATTTTTAGGTTAAATAATCCACAACACTCGGTCAACTCATGTATGTTTTAATTATTTGATGATTAAGCATTGCCATGCATATACATGTCATTTAAATTAGTTGTGCCTACACATATATATATATATGTTGATATATCATACATGCATTATAGCCATCTATATTATGTGTTTAATTTATTTTTTTTTTTAATTTGATTAAAATGGGTTATTCACATAATTGGCTATTATTAATGGGATTAGTTTTTAAGGAGTAAAAACTTGGTAAATCTCATTAATTACTAATCTTTTTATTAAAGAGTTTAATTACTTAGATTAGTAGGGTCCTTAATATATATTAGGATTAATTTGATTAAGCTCCTAATAATAATTGGACCTAATAATGTGTTTAGTTTTAATAGTTAAAACTTGGTAAATACACATTTAATAATAATTCTAGTCTTAGTAAACTGTTTACATAGATTTGAATTATCACTAATGAACTAATTTTTTTAAGTGTTAAAAATCAATTTAGTTTATTAGTTATTGGAATAGGATTCTAATAATTTGTGATTAATGCACTTGACGCTTAGATTAAAATTAGCCGTTAATCTAGTTTAATCTAGGTGCATTAATATTAATAGAAAACCCTTTATATAAAATAGTGAGTGGGCGCGGTCTCCATCATTAGTTCAACACCGTGAGATTCGAGTGGGGCCTCGTGACGGCTTTGTTTTCGTCCTCCCTAAGGAGGGTTTTCATAAGAATCAATACCAAGGTTGACTTCCTAACAGATAGGATTTCGGAGGGGATTTCGGGATTGACCGACCCTAAGGCGGCAATTCTCGAGTTAAGCTCTTGAGATCTGAAAAGATGGGTTACACCCACAAGGTTTTAATTAAATTGGTTAATTAAAAACCTGACCTAATAAACGATGGTTGAATGATATTGGCATAAGAGTTATTCTGGTATATCCTTTGACTGAGAAGGTCTCGATCCAACATGCAAGAATTTGACCGACCCTAAGGCGGCACTTGCTTGTGGTATGTTGGATTGTCGTGGCATAGAAACATTGTTTTTAGGGTTGTTCTTGTTCATTAAACATTTTCATGCATCATGTTTAATTTTATGCCGAACATTAGCACATGTTTAGAATGTATGACTGAATGAATCTTTAATTTATGTTTTTTCAGCCATGTCATCTGCACTATTACAAATACTTGCAAACGATAAATTAACTGGTGATAACTACACAAAATGGAAACTTAACATTAATACAATACTGGTCACAAAAGACCTCAAGTTTGTGCTTACGGAGGAATGTCCTCCGGTGCCTACTGCCAATGCCACACGAACTGTTCGTGAGGCATACCAGCGATGGGTCTCATCTGATGAGAAGGCCCGAACATATCTGTTAGCTTCTATGACAGACGTGCTTGTAACAAAGCACGAAGCAATGACTACAGCATTCGAAATTATGGAGTCATTGCAAGCTATGTTCGGGCAGCCCTCTGAGCAAAAGCGACACGAAGCTGTTCGTTCCGCTATGCTCGCTCGCATGAAGGAAGGTACATCAGTTCGGGAACATGTCCTGAGCATGATGTCCTACTTCAACACGGCAGAAGTCAATGGCGGGGCCATTGATGAACCCAGTCAAGTGAGCATCATACTGACGACTCTTCCGAAGAGTTTCGATCAGTTTAAGAACAACTACGGGACAAGTTAAGGTTCAGTCTCACACAGTTGCTCAATGAGCTCGCTACTTTTGAGTCCATGACCAAGGACAGCAAAAGTAAGACCGGTGAGGCAAATGTTGCCGAACCATCTTCCTCCAATAATAAGAAGAGGAAGAGGTCTGCTAGAAAGGCGAAGGGTAAGCCCAAACCCAAGAAGGCCCAAAGCAAAAAGAAGGGCACCTCCACCGACCAAGACAAAGGAAAATGTTTCCATTGTAATAAGGTCGGGCACTGGAAGAGGAACTGTCCTCAGTACCTGGAGGAGGTAGCCAAGAAGAAGAAGAAAGGTAAATATGATTTACTTGTTCTTGAATCTTGTTTAGTGGAAGATGATTCTTCACCTTGGATTGTTGATTCGGGGGCCACTAACCATGTTTGTTCTTCTTTGCAGTGGACTGATTCTTGGACACCGCTAGAGGAGGGAGCCTTCTCCATGCGTGTAGGGTCGGGGGATGTCGTGTCGGCCAAAGCAGTGGGAGCAATAAGATTGCAATTTTGTAATAATAATAGTTTTTTTATTATTGAACAATGTTTTTTATATTCCTGGATTTACACGGAATTTGATTTCCGTTTCTAAGTTGTTAGAACAATTATATTCTGTTTCTTTTGATAATAAATCAGTTATTATTGCAAAGAATGGTCTGAATATTTGTTCAGGAATGAATGAAAACAATTTGTATGTGTTAAGATCGTTAATGCATACAACACTGCTCAACACCGAAATGTTTAAAGTTGAAAAACCAAAAACTAAACGACATAAGATTTCTCCAGGAAATGAAACGTATCTCTGGCATCTAAGGCTTGGTCATATCAACCTTGACCGGATAGACAGACTAGTAAAAAGTGGACCTTTAAGTGAGTTAAAGGTTGGCACCTTACCTGTCTGCGAATCCTGTTTAGAAGGTAAGATGACTAAGAGACCTTTTACTGGAAAAGGGCTTAGAGCTATAGAGCCACTAGAACTCATACATACAGACGTCTGCGGACCGATGAATGTTAGAGCTAAGGGCGGCTATGAGTATTATGTCACCTTTATAGATGACTACTCAAGATACGGATATGTCTACCTAATGCAACAAAAGTCGGAAACATTTGAAAAGTTCAAAGAATTCCGAGCTGAAGTTGAGAATCAATTAGGTAGGACTATCAAGTCACTACGATCAGATCGTGGAGGTGAGTACCTTGACCAAGAGTTTGAAGACTTCATGGTCGAGCATGGGATAGTTTCCCAACTCACAGCTCCTGGTACACCTCAGCAAAATGGTGTAGCGGAGAGGAGAAATAGAACCCTAATGGAAATGGTGAGATCTATGATTAGTTTCTCATCATTACCAAATTCCTTTTGGGGATATGCGTTACAAACAGCGGCATACATTTTGAATGTAGTGCCATCCAAATCTGTTCCTGAAACTCCCATAGAGTTGTGGAATGGTCGTAAAACTAGTTTACGACATTTTTGCATATGGGGGTGTCTGGCACACGTGCTGAAGAACAGAACTGGAAAGCTAGATCCCAAGTCTGTGGTCTGCTTGTTTGTAGGATACTCCAAGGAGACCAGAGGTGGATACTTCTATAGTCCTAAAGATAACAAAGTATTTGTATCGACAAATGCAACGTTTCTTGAGGATAACTATATAAGTGATCATAAACCTCGTTCTAAAATTGTATTAAATGAGTTGGAGCCTGGTGAGACCAGTACTCAGTCAACTAGAGTTGTTAATCCATTAACATCTGAAAGTTAGATGATTCCTAGTCAGGATACACTACCACCTAGACTTAGTGAGAGGGTTGTAAGACAGCCTGAACGCTATTTGGGTGTAAGTGAGGGACAAGATCTTGTCTCTGCTGATAGTGTGGATGATCCATTGACATTCAAGAATGCAATGGAAGATCCTGATAAAGAGGAATGGCTTAAAGCCATGAATCTCGAGATGGAGTCTATGTACTCTAACTCAGTCTGGGAACTTGTAGACTTACCGAATGGGGTAAAACCCATAGGATGTAAGTGGATCTACAAGAGGAAGAGAGGAGTAGACGGGAAGGTAGAGACCTTCAAGGCAAGGCTAGTGGCCAAGGGTTATACCCAGAAAGAGGGGGTCGATTATGAAGAGACCTTCTCGCCAGTAGCCATGTTTAAGTCTATTCGAATTCTCTTATCCATTGCTGCCTATTTTGATTATGAAATTTGGCAAATGGACGTCAAGACTGCATTCTTGAATGGCAATCTTGACGAGAGCATCTATATGATGCAACCAGAGGGATTCGTGTCTCCAGATCAAGAGCAAAAGGTTTACAAGTTGCAAAGGTCCATCTATGGATTTAAGCAAGCATCTAGATCTTGGAACATCAGGTTTGATGATGTGATCAAAACCTATGGCTTTGAGCAGAACGTCGTTGAGCCTTGTGTCTACAAGCGCATCATTGACAAAAAGGTAGTTTTCTTGGTCATATACGTGGACGACATCCTACTCATTGGGAATGAAGTGGGAGTGTTATCTAATGTAAAGGGCTAGCTGGCTAGCCAATTCCAAATGAAAGATTTGGGAGAGGCGAGTTATGTTCTAGGGATCCAACTTATAAGGGATCGTAAGAACAAACTCATAGCATTGTCTCAGGCACCATATATCGACAAGATTCTTGTGCGATTTTCGATGCAGAACTCCAAGAAAGGTAATTTACCTTCTAGACATGGGTTTCACTTGTCTAAGGAACAGTGTCCTAAGATACCTCAAGAAGTTGAGGATATGAGACGTGTGCCATATGCATCAGCAGTAGGTAGTCTCATGTATGCTATGTTATGCATGAGACCGGACATCTGCTATGCAGTGGGAGTAGTCAGCAGGTACCAGTTCAACCCAGGATTAGATCATTGGGTTGCTGTCAAGACTATTCTCAAGTATCTTCGGAGAACGAGAAACTATATGTTAGTGTATTCCGGACAGGATTTGATCCTGTTAGGATACACAGATTCTGATTTTCAGTCAGACAGGGATTCTAGAAAATCCACGTCTGGATCAGTATTCACCCTAGGTGGTGGAGCCATTGTGTGGAGAAGTATAAAGCAATCTTGCATTGCTGACTCCACCATGGAAGCCGAATATGTAGCCGCTTGTGAAGCTGCTAAAGAGGCTGTTTGGCTCCATAAGTTCTTGAGTGATCTGGAAGTTGTTCCAGATCTGGATAAGCCCATCACACTTTATTGTGATAACAGTGGTGTTGTGGCTAATTCCAAAGAACCAAGAAGCCACAAGAGAGGGAAGCATATAGAAAGAAAGTATCATCTCATTAGAGAGATAGTGCAGAGAGGAGATGTGATCGTCACCAAGATAGCCTCACAAGACAATCATGCTGATCCATTTACGAAGACCTTACCGGCTAAAGTGATTGAAGGTCACCTAGAAGGTCTAGGGTTACGAGACATGACTCACATGCTTTAGTGCAAGTGGGAGATTGTTGGGGTTTTTGCCCTAAAGCTTGTAATATGTAAATGTAATTTGAACATAAATAAAAGAAGTAGTATATTCATTCATTTTGTGTCATACTTTATATAACATGTGCACTTAACATCCAAAATTGGCGGATGTAATTTCGAACTGAGTATATGAGTGTCATATATAGATGGATTCAGTTTGAAACGAGCAATTTAAAGAGTCTGTAGATAGCAAATAAAGCTGGGTACTTTATTTGTGGTTAATCTACTAGCTGCGGTCCATTTCGTAGTGTACGGTGATCCTATCCTGGATCATTCATATGTAGATATGAGAATGGAGGCACCTTGTATGATGTGATCATATAGGACTGGGCCATGATCTATATGAATCTCTCACTAAGATCCGTTTAACGATGAGATTCATATATATCAACTTATGATGGCTATATGTGGGTGATCTTAATCCTGAGTGTCTTATCGACTCCTTCAGGTTAGATCGTGGTCTTTGATATACCATGGGTGAGGTCGAAGTTGCATTCCCGATCAATATACTCCGTATGTTGGGATCGTGGTTTGGCTTGTGGCTGGGAAGGTTTGTACACAATAGTGGAATCCACTCCTTCTTGTGAGAAGTAGATGGTAGTTCCCTTAAGGGTTGATTCGGGGCTTGAACAATATGAGTGCTCTCCTAATTCCGTAAGGAATGTAGGATTTATTGTTCATTAGAGAATCAATGGTACTTAATGGAAAGATATGATTGGAGGGGTATAACGGACATTATGACCCAGCTCTAATTATGAACTACTTGTGGAGGATTATACCATATGTAATAGCTATATCGATGGACACCGAGAGTTATTGGTTTGTGTAAAAACGTCTACAGTTGAGAGAGTGCAGCTTCGGGTTTTTAGTGGAATAACACCGAAGTTAATAATCATGCAATATTAATTAAAGAGTTTAATTAATAATTTCTAAGGATTATTGGAGCTCAAAATACTGTGGGTCCATTAGGTCCCCTTGCTAGCCCGATCGATTTAGGTAACAAGGGTCACGGTTAATTAATTGGATTGTCCAATTAATTGTGTTACGAAAGTGACACGTATTTATTCGGGAATTAATTGAATAATGAGATTATTTAATTAATGAATAATGGTGATTAAATAAATTAAATAATAAGATTATTTAATTATGTTGTTAATCACTAAATGGAGGGTGTTAGTTGATATTTGATTTTGAATAAAATAAGATAATATGATTATTTTATTTTATTAAATTAAATATTTGAAATTGAATTTAAAATGTTTGAATTCAAATATTAAATATTTAATTATCTTTTTGAAAGATATGAGATATTTTTTGAAAAGTTTTAAAAATCAAATAAGATTTTGGTTTGTTTAATTTTTGAATATATATGAGATATATATTTAATAAAAAAAAAGAAAAGAACAACCGAATGTATAAGAAAAACACACATCAAAAAGAAAAGAAGAGCAAAAGTCTTCGTGAACAGCAAACAACACAAATAGAAAAGAAAAAGTTAGTGTGTGGTGAGACCACAAGTGCTGCACTTCTATTTGTGTGTGTTCTTCTCTTTTTCCTCCATACAGGTCCTGAATATCGTGACGCGCCCACACGCAGTTACCAGTTCCGGGAGATAGCGAGGAAGATCACGTGGTTCAAATCAGGAGCAGTTCGTATCAAAGTGAAGGAGCCTCCTACGTAGGTATGAAAAATATATTTCTTCACTTTATTATTGTATTTGATTATTACTGTACAAATGGGTTAGATTAATGATTGCATTAAAAAATTTTAAAACCTTCCGCTGCGCAATCTGTAACCCTAGGTTCCAACATATTGTGTGGATGGTATGACGTGTGCATAATTGAATATTTTTGGATGGATATATTTTTGATTTTATTGATTATTCTTCATGATGGATGAGCCGAAGGCTCTTGTGTGTGTTGCATGCGAGTGTACAGACTTAAATTGCCATATATAGCCCAATTCGGTTTGGGGGTTTTGAGTGCATGCATTAGTTTTGTATGGGTCTTGATACATATAGTTAGATTCGGTTTGGGGGTTGTTATGCCCCCATTCCGCCATTTTTGGTAAATGCGTGATGTAGGTTTTGAGCATGAGCTTATATGCCTTTGTACTTAATTGCTAATTGCATTGTTTGCCTTATTTTATATGTTGAGCCTTGTTTGAGTTGTGTTAGGTGCGCACTGCTAGGCCGGGCTCTCTTGTCTTCAACATTGAGGACAATGTTGGGTTTTGGTTTGGGGGTGTAGAAGCCTTTGAGAGTCGTCTTTTAGTGTCTTGAGTCATTTTTTGTGTCAATTGTTCAAAAATTTGCTGCTTTGCCAAAATTTTGGAGCTTAATTTAGCTTGGTGAGATACCTTAAGCATAGTGTTTGTGGCGAATTTGTGTATGCTTGGTCTGCTTGTTCATAGCTCTTAGTCATTTTAGGGGTCTCACTTGCACTTCATGGGTTAGTTCCATCTTTTGGTGTCCAATTTGAGGGGACTCGGTGCTCAAGCGCCTTGTTCTAATAGTGGAGATACCCTTGTGAGTTCACAAACACGAGCCAAAAGCGTACAAATACGAGGGAAAATGTTTTCAAAACTTTAAACACTATTCAAACACCATGCATAGTCTCATTACATCACAAAATCATCATGTGTCATAGAACATGCATCATATATGTGGACTGCTTACCAAAGCTTGTATTCCCTTTTTAGATGAAATGTTGGATATGATCCTAGGCAATGTGTGTGCATAACTACTAAAATAGCCCAAACACATTTCCATGTCCCTATATGTGTGCTCCATTACAAATTTTGAGGCCAAACACTTACCTTTTCTTTTGGAATCACAATGAATCAATGATCATCGCCGTGGTTAGCAACGTGAGAGGAAGAGGAGATGTGATTCCTCTGATTGGTAGGATGCTTGGTATTGTGGAAGGAGCAGTGCGAGATGGATTGAGTCACCAAAGAATCATGGCTGGACCAGCTTATGATTCCTGGAACCAGGGAGAAGGGTGGCTCATGGTGTTGTACACTTACCAATGGTGTAGACATTACCTAAGCAAGTTACATCCTCACGCCCAGTTGAATCTTGAACGTGGATGGTTTCAATACCATCCTTTTCCCTTCCCCAACTGCTGATGGTTTCAGTATGGTCTATGATCCTACCTCTGGTGATCATAACGACCATGACAACATCCGACTTGATGGAGATCTATGTTCCTGGGCAATCAGGTCAGGAAGGTGGACAGAAAAGCTAGATGGAAGCTAGAATACCCGGGCTTTCATCATCTATTTTTTTTTCTTTTTTTTGTATGTATCCTGAAAGAAGGGCTGGGATCCCTGATTTGATCAATGAAGTTTTCCCTATCTTTTTCATCTGTCATATATATCTGGCTTACTCCCATTACGGCCACCTTGGTTAAATCCTATTGCATGCTTATAACTCAGATGTAGCATAAATCTGAGGGACAGTCCCTGTATAAAAACTAATCCTACCAATATCGGTAACAAAATAAATAGGCCTTAGGCATGATAGGTGACTGATACTAGGCTATCTGGATACTTGCCAATAAGTTTCAGAGCATCATTCTTAGACACTTTATCAGTACTGATTACTCCATCTAGGACGATCGAGGTATCGGGCATTCCTTTTCAGAACACTTAGGTGAAATTCTATGGCGAGTACCGGTACTTGTCGCTCTTGTTTTTCAAGAATCTTGGTACTCTGGTGCATCGCGGTACCTAGCCTTCCTACTTCAAGGAATCTGCGTACTTAGTTGATATCATTGTCAAATCATGGTACCTCGGCGAAAACAAAGCGCATACATTGGCGAGTCTAGGTACCTCGCATTCTTGTTCTAGGAATCATGGTACCTCGGCGAAAACAAAGCGCATACATTGGCGAGTCTAGGTACCTCGCATTCCTGTTCTAGGAATCTTGGTACCTTGGTGAAAAATCTGGCGAACCATGGTACCTGTCCTTCCATTTTCCAGGAATCTGGGTACATAGGCAAAACGTGATACCTAGCTTTCCTATTTCAAGGAATCTGGGTATTTTGGCGCAAACAAGGCGAACATGTATTGACGACAAGATCCTGGTAGACAACTAAGGCCTCTTTAGCACCAGGTCTTTCTTGGCGGGGGGTGGTACCAGGCCAAGGCCTTGATCCGGCAGGCAACTATGCTCTTACTAACCATACCCTTCTCAGCGGGGGTTGGTGCCAGACCGAGGCCTTGATCTGTCGGGCAACTATGCTCTTACGATCTAGATCCTTCTCAGCGGGGGGTGGTGCCAGGCCGAGGCATTTATCTGTCGGGAAACTATGCTCTTACGGTCGAGATCCTTCCTGGCGGGGGGTGATGCCCGGCCAGGGCAGCAGAAATGCCATGTGGTCTTTCCTGGTCTTGAGGCGAACATTGGCGATAGAATGTAGACAAGTGGAGATTAAAGAAAAAAGAGAGTCTTGGTTTATACACATAGCTACTCTGGTAGTATTCTGGACCTCCATCTGTTGGACGAAGCTCTCCAGGTGACTTAAAGGGTCTTCCGCTCCGGAGAACTTATCTGTTGGCATTTTAAATTTTAGTGGGAGCTCCGCTTCCCGGATCCTCTTTGTGAAGGGAGCGTTCATCTTGCTTAATGGATCCTTCTTATCCTCCTTGTTCTTTCCCTTTCTTATCTACTGGACCTCTTTCTGTAGCTTTGCTAGCTGATCCCTCAGTCGCTTGTTCCTAAGTTTCTTTGAATTAACCTCAGATTCTTCGCTGTCGGATCCCTCCGATGAACTAGCGACCTCTACCCGATCCTCTTTATGGGTGGGATCCACTCTGGAGTTTTTCGGCTTCCTTCCTCTTGGGCCCGTGCTTCTCTTCTTAAGACCGTCGAGCTAGGTGCCTCTCGTTGCTCCTGGGTTAATGCATATGCTGCAGACTTAACTAGCCAGGGCTGGTATTGTGAAGGTCTTCTCAAAACTGGAGGCATGGGTCCTAGCCTATCCTGGATCGAAGGTTGGGGCCCAGTCCTATCGCGAGCTGGCTCTGGAGGAGGAGGTCATAGGCGGTCGAAAACAGGTGGTCTGGTCCCGGGCCTGCTCGGCTCTCCCTGATCATTTGGGTTTGTTGGTCGGATTGTGAGGCGAACGGTTTCCACGAAGGCTGCCACTTGTTGGTCGAGCGCGGCCTGGCTTATCATAGGGTGGCCAGAAGCCCGCGCCTTAGTCGTCTAGATCGGAGCTTGACTGCGATGTCCAGACTTCTTCCTGGCATCGCCGAAGGTTGTTTCGAAGCTCTGTGCTGTCCTAGGGAGGAACGGAGCCTCATGGTTCCTGTTGAACAAATGAAAATGCAAATGGTTAATTTGATTTACTGGGTGTGGGTGCTTCCCACAGACGGCGCCAGAAAGTGTTAACGGAAATTTTACTCGGGGTGAGAAATCTCAATTAACACCCTTAAAACCACTACCATGGAGGTGGTGGTCAAGGTAGAATGTATTCTAGTCAGTGCTAGTTAAAAATGACAAAAAAATACTATTATCAATACCATCAAAAGAGAATGAACAAAAGAGAATGAAAATGTTTTCTTTATTCTTATTAATGGTGTACCATTTATAAATATCTCTCAATCGCTCTCAATCTCTCTAGGGTGTAGTAGGGTTGTTGTCCTCTGCCTGTCGAAAAGTAGTCCCTTCCTTTTATACATAGTTTTTGTAGGTTAAATCAATTGATTCTCCCCTTGATTTTCTCAGTCTCTCCCCTCCTTACCGGGCGAGATTCCTCGTTTAAATGTCATTGACTTTGAGTTAATAGCTGAATGGAGAATATCTTGGGGGAGATCAGTTTGTTTCCTCTTTGGACTCTAATACTTGTTCTGCACGTATGTAATGTTTCCAGATATGATCCAGTGTATCTTTGTATCTTCATAGCATGATCCTTCATAGAGGTCGTTGAATATGGTAAGTATGGCGAGGTAGATTAATGTCTTGGTTCCGATATTCAGGTGCTTAGTCTACCCAGGAGCTCGATCTGACCTCCCTTGATTTCTTGGAGCTTGATGCAACCCTCTGCGGATACTCCTCTATGACAGCGGGGTTTAGGCGAGCTTTTGGAGAGGTTGCAAGGTAATCTTGGCCTCGGGGGAGCTTCCTGGTTTCAGGTTTGGTGACTCGGGCTCGATCTGATCTCGTTGGGCTCTACTCCGGGTGTTTTTGGAGCTCGCCTTTATTTCTGTATGGTGGTACCGTAGATCGACTTTGGGAAGCATAGTCTCCTGGTGGATTACCTCAGGCCTAGAGTCAGACTAGGATGGTGAAAAATATTCCCTTTGATCCCTAGCCTAATTTGGCTATTAACACTATTATACTTTTTTCCTTATAAATACCCCGACCCATCTCACATTTCTTCACAATTCATTCAAGTTGCTTTTTCTGCTCTCACGAAATCCCCAAATTCTTGAAAACCCTAGTTTCGTTTTCCTTCAATCTTCGACTCCTCTAATCTTCAAACTTTCTAATCCTCAAAAACTTTCAACCTGTTACCATGTCTTCTTCTGCTTCTAACAGTTGGACCGGATTTTCGACGACGACACCGCAGCCAGCAGGAGCCTCGTTCACAGGAAGAGAGTCCATAAAGCGTGTGACGACGGAGAAGACGCTCCTGCCCCCCAACGTCACCGATTGAATCAGAACATAGCTATCAGATCTGGCTTCACTAACAATCCTGATACCCCGATCGTCGTAGATGAGAAATCGAGTGAGGAATCTGGCAGTGCCATGAAAGGTATTGACCTGATTGGAGATGCCGCCATATCGACTGGAGGGGTGCTCACCATCCTTGCTGAGTTCCGGTGCATACCCGATTCGATCAGTACGAACGATATGATCCAGCGCTTGAAGAAGAATTTCATGATTCCCAATGATATTACCCTCACTGTACCACGCCAGGGGTAAGATATATACTCCCCTCCACCTGGCGAGCTTCCAATCCACGTGGTGGCCTTTGAGTGTGGAGTCAGGCTACCTCTCCACCCTACTCTTCTAGGGTGTTATATGCCTTGCAGCTCACCCCCTGCAACTGACACTAGGATTCTAGAGGCACGTCGTTAGGTTCCTCGCGCTGTAGAGGGAACAGTTCAAGATGGTTAAACTTACTAGAAAACTAAGGCTGGATGAGTTGAGGTTCATTTTCCAGATCACTGCCAACTCTCATGGTACAAGGGGCCAGTTCTATACTCGGGCCAAGAATCCCTTAAATTTCATGGTACCCAGCGCTAGAAGGAAGTACTCCTCCTGGAAGGAAGAGTGGGTTGTTGTAGGTGGTGATTGGGGGAGCTCAGTCCACATTAGGGGATCAGAGTTTGAAGTCCCCACTTCGTTCAATGACAAGACTGGGTGGGAGAAAGGTAGCATCTCTACTGAGTCGGAGAAAATCTTAAAGAGAATCATGGCTCGGTCCTACTTCAACATGAAGTATCCCACCTCAGATGCCTTTGAGTCAGGGGGGGTAGACCTCTCCCTCCGTATCTCCAATGCTTCACCAGATAGCTTGATTTTTATTTCTATTCTTTGGAACATGCTTGTGAATTATAGGTACTAACTCCTTTCTCTTGGCAGTTTCTGCAGTGCCTCTACCGGATTCAGAGGAGCCCGTTCAAACTGATGACCAACACGTTTCCCCACAGAACTCTTCTGCCAGATCTCCACCATGCTCTGATCTCACCGTATGAGGTAGTTCCTCAGCTGGGCCCAGCAGGCACGTGTCGGTCCTGGTCGTGGTACCCAGAGTACCTCCACCTCCTCTTCATGTACCTAGATCACCTCTGGCATAATTTCTAGCCAGATTGGCCAGGGTAAAGGATGCTTCTGGCTAGGTGCACGGTTAAGTGCCTACCATCTCTATTGCTGCTACTGCTTCTACTGCTGTTGTCGTTCCTCCAGTCCCCTCTCCTCCTCCTGTGATGGAATCTACCAAGGTTGAAAGGGATACTGACTCTGCCACTGTTGCTCAGGTTGCTCCTCACGATCGGTCTCAACCGCGGTCGAGGGATAAAGGCCAAGACCCTCCTGTTTGCTGCTTCCTGCCCAGGTGGGGGGTTACAGGTCATGACCTCGATGCCTTTTGATGTGTTAATCACCCAACCCCTATAATGATACAGATTCAACCTCTGAGTCTTAACCTGACCCCTCTGATGCTATGGAGGCTTCGTATCGGTTCTCTTCTTGGGAAGGGTGCTCCTAGGGATTTCTTCTATTGCTGGAGCGACCTCCTACAGCTGATCGAGGTTGCCTCACGGCTTGGCCGGGTGGTGATTGATCAGCCTATTTCTATACATGTTTTAAGTCCCCATTTCCTATTATTTGTGTTTTGTTCTCGGGTGAAATTAGATATTTTATGTGTTTGTTGACCATGTGTAGGTCACATTCCATGAAAGTGGTGTTGACTCCTATTTTGGAAGAAAAGAAGTCAAAAGATGGAGAAAAGGAGCAAATTGGAAGAAATCGGGGAAAGATGAATTTCGGCCAGTCCAGAACATCCATATATCGGGAACCATATCTCTCAACTCCAATTGAATTGTGTGTTCTACCACCAATGGATGGAAATCCCCAGACGTCTAGTTTCCAACACACATTTTGGATCACAATTCCGATATTCTTAGAAGAAGTTATGCCCGTTTGAGTACCCATTGCGCAGTTCAGTTAGTCATAAAATCCATGAATAGTAACAAGATTTGTTTTGCAAGTTGTCGGAACGGGAAATATTATCTTCTTGGACATGAGTGGGAGTCTTGGGAAGCAAGTTGTTACCTAATCCTTATTTTCCTTCATTAAGTAATCAATTTGGATGGTTTAGGAAAGAAATAAAATCCTAAAAAGGTAGAGTTCTAAAAGGGAATTGATTTCCTTGTTGTTTAAGGACTTGGCTTAACATCTAAAGCCTATTTAAACTCCTTTGAACCATAATTTCGAGAGAGAGAGAAGCCAAGGGAGGTCCCAAGCCACCAAGGGGGCCGTCCCCCTTCACACCACCACCATTGTTGCACTTGGAAGCTTGTAGAAGACATTCATGGTTTTTATCAACTCTTTCTCCTCTTCTTTTAATCTTTTCATATGTAACTAATTTCATACTAGGGAATCGATGTGAACCTATGTGATGCTCTTGTTTTGATTTAATTCTATATTTATTCATTAATTCGAATTTAGATTTGTTCAATTCATTATATATCTTGATTCTTGACTTGTGTTGATCTATGGAAATTAATTGATACTTGTCTAGGGTTTCGTTAATTTATAAATTGAGATTAGGCTATAGGAATATAGGTAGTCTTAATTACTTTTCAGTTGAATAAGTATAATTGTTCTTGACATAGGAATTTGCGAAACAATTTTGGTTCACAAATTCTTGCACGTAATGGGTTTTTGGTGCTTACACCTTGGAAAAGGGTGACTAGTGGTTGAAAGCACGTGATTAAACCCGAGTAGGAATAACGGTAATACCATAATGAAGATAAGAATGAACCCTAATTTGGATTGAATCTTGTTAGTGGAATTAATTGATTAATCTTGAGTATTACATATGGGGAGCATCGGTTACCTAGTTCTTCTTCCATTGTTCACAAACCACCAATTCTTTTTAATTGCTTTCTTTAGTTTAATTTAATTTAGTTTTTAGATTAATCAATCAATCAATAATCGTTTTGGTTACTTTTAGTATATTTAGAATTTGTTAACAGAAAAATCCACCGAGGTGAAAATCTCAATCAACACCCTCGACTCGCTACCCCGGAGGTCGCAGCGGGTGTGGTAGGTACTTCGTACCGTGGTTCTGGTAAGGTGAAAGCAAGATAGATGCCGTGGTAGGAGAACAGTCATTCTTCCCATCTGGTGCAGTAGGCTGGTACCCGGTCTTGGTATCTGATCATGGTACCTAGTCACCTCTCTAAGTGCCTTCAATATTCCCCCGACCTAGATAATGAGCCAGGAAAGGTACATGAGAGCTAGGACCAACATGGTCGGTGCCTAGCACGCATACATGCATTAATAACAAGGGGACAGATGGGAGAATGACAACTCTTTTAGTAGTGGTGGACTGACCTAGGGGGAAAAAGCATCACGATTGATCACATGCTGAAAAACCCCCAGGCAGTATCCATTGGAAGGGAGAAAGACCCTTCTTTATATTTATATATCTCGAGAGGTGCTCCTGAGAGCTTACATTAATACAAACTGAGTCCTAGTAGGTCACAGTTAGAGGGGTACCATTTGGTACCGGTACATTCATGGCGAAAACTGACATACATAGCAGTCGATACAATAGTGGTGTAGAGGGAATTCGGGCAGGGTCCCTTTTACACTCTGGGTGATGGCGAACTCATATTCCTAGTGGAGAAGTGGGCGAAATCTGGGATCAGAGACATCTTGGAGATATGGAGATACTGGAAGGCTGTTAGACTGTGTCTATTGTTCGAACCTCCTGTTGGAGAAATGTCCGACTGGAGAAATATTGAGGAATCGACCTTTTTCTTGGAGAGTGACTTAGTTATATTTATGTTTGTTCATACTTGTTGCCCACTCCATTGGTTTATCGACATTAATGAGTTGAATATCTTCTCATTGATGGAGTTGAATATCTTCTCATTGATGGAGTTGAATATCTTCTCATTAATGGAGTTGAATATCTTCTCATTAATGGAGTCTGATTATCTTCATTAATGAAGTTGACTCCCTCATTAATGGCATTGTGAATGGCCATTAAAGAGTTGACTGATCTTCTCATTAATGGGGCTTTGAATGGCTATTAATGGAGTTAACTGATTCCCTCATTAATGGTGTTGATTATCTCCATTAATTACTAGAGAGGTCAACTTTCTCTTTTACTTTGCTTGAAGGAGAATTCTGACTCTGTATCCCGGTGGTATGGTACGTTGGTGTACCAGAGTGCTCGCTGGCGTGGCGCTTGTTCTAGCATGCTGGTACCTCTTCCTGGTTCCATTCTTCTTACTTGGCAGGTAGGATATACATTCTGGTTAGATCCTGGACTAATATCGCAGTACTTGGGTACCGGGTAGATGTCACGGTACCTAGGTACCAGGTAGGAGGTATCATGGTACCTAGGAGCCAGGTAGGAAGTATCGTGGTATAGCCTTGCTTGGTACCTGGTAGACTGTGAGACGTGGTACTAACTTCTTTCCGGTAGAGCATCCCTGGTATCTAGTTACCGGTCCCGATCTAGGTCCTACCAGGTACCCGCCGGATGGAAAATTCTTCTTTGGACCCCTGACAAAAATGACTGTTAACAAAATTAGAATTAGTTTATTCCATAAATCACTTTCCTCGTGGGAACGATCCTTATTTGCTACTGTACTTATCTTCACGATTCGTGCACTTGCGAGTGAGTATTTTATAACACGATTTTACAACATCACGTTTTTGGCGCCTCTGCCGGGGAATAGTTGAATTTATTGATGAATTCTAGTTTTAGTTTTAGTTAATCATTTTAGTTTATTTTTTTTAAGTAGTCGTGTCATTAGTTAATAGTTTATTTTTATTTAGATTTGTTTTCTTTTTATTTTGTTTTTTTTTTCTTTCTTTCAGATACAATGGATTTCTATGGGCTACATGCTTATGATGAGGAAAGTGAAACACTTCATGGATTTGCTATGCAACTGGCTGCTTTAGAGCCACAAATGGAGAGATTGACTTCAATAGTTTCAGCAAGAGCACAAGCCCAAGCAATGAATTCTGACAATTCGTGGCATGTGCATGAACCTTTTGAACATTCCTACAATCCGTGGCCTATCAATGAATCATATGGAAATTCCCACTGTAAGTGGTCGAGTTATGAACCATATGACAATACTTACAACCCGGATTGGAGGAATCATCAAGACTTCTCATGGAGCTACAATGAAGTCAATACCTATGAGCAGCCGATCTCACCATCACTTGAACAGACAATGAAGGAATTCATGCAAAGCATAGATCAGAGAATGAATCAACAAGACAAAAGGTGGCAAGACACTGATGTGAGGTTTCAAAACATTGATGCTTTGAGGAGGAAGATGGAGGTGAAAATTGGGCAGTTGGCTGAAGCTTTTCAAAAGAAGGAGCCAGAAAGGTTCCCGAGCCAACCGGAGCAAGAAGATGTTGCCACCATCCCCTTGAATGGTGAGATTGTCGATACCATAGTGAGCCATGACCTTTCTAATGATTTTTCTAGTGTTGCAAATGAAGAAGAAGAAAAGGAGGAGACGGAAGAAAAAGTGAAGGAAGCAGAAGATGTCCCTTTCAAGGCACCGCTCCTATACAAGGAACTCAAGCCTTATGTTCCTCCCATTACTTTTGCGAGCCACCTACACAAAAGCAAGTGGAATAAGTGGTTTTCTGAACTTATTTCATCACACGTTATAATGAACATTTACTTGCTTTTGGTTATTGTGTGTAGGAACATGCCGGAGCTCGAAAATATTTTCCATGACTTGATCGCGCAGAAGCGTAAATTTGAGACATTGGAATTTGGTTGAGTTGTCCTTGCACCTATCTTGCCAAGACGTTAAATAAAGCGTTTGGTGGGAGGCAACCCACCTAGGTAATTTCTTTTTAATCTTTAGTTTTTAGTTTTTAGTTTTCTTTTGTTTTTTTTCGAGTTCTTGCCTTCCATACTTTTTCTTTATTCGTTGTCCATGATTTTAATGTCATATAAACATTAAAGACAATGTTTAGATTAGGTTCGGGCATGTGAATTCGTGTTTATTTTAATTTTTTTAGCCATTTGTTGAAATCTGCGAAAAAGTGACCTGTTTTAAAAATTTTTGTCGCAAAAGTTTTGTTAAAACTGTATTCATTGGTGAGGAAATAAATTTTTCTGTCCATGTTGTGTTCTTCATTTTTTCGATACGAATGCAACGGTATAAAGAACGTAAAATTCTAGGTGGTGGTTTAAAAGTTATGATTGTTTCTTCGACAAAAGGTCATGGGCGATGCCCTGTTTTTAAAATTCTGCACGTGAATGATTTTCGTCGTCTATTTTATCACTTTTTGGATTCTGATTTTGAGATGTTTTCTAAATGAAACATGTGATTTTGCATGTATATTTTCTTGTGTTAAGGTTTTGTCAACTTTTATTGAGTAGTTTTAGAGATATGCATTAAAGAATAGAAGTAGGTCAATTTCAGAAGTCACCAGTTTTTGGAATTTTTGTCCTCCATGATTAGATGTTTCTTTTGTGTGCTTTAAGAGCTGTAATATATGCTTTATTCATTTAGTTTAGACTAATGTCTTGCTACTTAGAGTGTTGCATTGCATTTTACAAAATTTATGATATGCTCTTGATATGATGGTGGATAGGATACTTAGTTGAATTGCCATGATTAATAGTGGAGACTACCCTTGTGAGTTCACTAAGCCAAAAAGCGGTACATAAATAACATTATATGAGGGTTCTTTTGTTTCTACTCCTAAACACTCTTTAGGTTCTTAGAATTAGAAATTGATCTCAATAGGTTATGCATTGGATATTAAAGAACATTCATCATAAAAAGATATCACATGTGGACTTTGCTATTGTTTTGGTTGAACCATTAGAAGTGATATAGGCAATGTGTGCTTGAACTACTTAAAAGGCCTTAAATATTTCCTACCTTTATGTGTGTGCTCCATAGCCAATTTTGATGCCAAACACTATAAGCCTTTTTCTTTCATTACCCACTATTAACTTAACCCCAATGAGCCATAATTTAGCCATACCTTATAGCTTGAGATCATATTGAGGTGATGAAGATGATTGAAGAGAGTTAGAAATGGGTGACTCGTGAAGTGCATGTACCAAAGCAAAGCAAGAAGATTAAATGCAAAGAAGGTGTTGGATGAATTATGTAATTGATGTAAAAATTCTCATCTCATCAAAAAAAAAGTAAAAAAAAAAAGAGAAGAAAAAAAAAAGATAAATAAATGAGATGATGAATCAAATGAAAGTGAAAAGGAATAGAACTTTACAATGGAAGTGATGAGAATCAAAGTCAACTCAAGAAGGAGGATGAACAAAAGTTGTTCAAGAAGCCTGGATGCAATTTGAATGAAGAATTCGAAGAAATTTGGCAAAGTATGAACATTGCCGAAGAATTTCTCGATATGATCCTAGGTTTGTTTGCTATCCTTTTCCCATTATTTCTTAACCTTCACCCCATGGCCCCGTTACAACCAAAGAAAGACCTAATTGACCTTTTGGGAATGCTAGATCGAGAGTAAAGGTAAACATGTGCTCTATCTTGTTCTTAATGTCTGATTCCGATCATGAGATCCTTTACATAAAAATCAAGCGTTCTTTCTATTATATATTCATATGCGATAATATTTTGAAATTTCTTGTGCATAACTTCATTCGTATATGTTTGATGAGTGTATTTGCCTAGGTTCTGTGTGAAATTAATGAGCGACATCCTATGAGAATTAGAGTCGAGGCGAATTATATCTATGGCGTTTGACGATGCTTTTTTGAAGCTAGAGTGTCTTGAGCAGGGTTTTTTTTCAATAAACCTAAGCATGCATTCAAATTGTGACATAATTTAGTCTTTATTCAGTGGCTCTATCATGCATTGGCTTTGAATGGTACGTGTGAGTTTGCATCGTGATTATTTGTTTTTTTACAGAAATTTGTTTGTGGGTAGCATATTTGTAAACCCTCAGGAGACAAAACTCCTCCTACTAGGGACACCTACAGGTTTAAAGGCTTGTAGCATACGCTCAATGCTATCGTGCTCCCTACGAAAGTGACTTGGTTTAAAATTTTTGCTTTAAGGTTTTATTTAGATTTTTGTTTGTTTTTCTGTTTTTGTTTTTTATTCTAGTTTTGCTCGAGGACTAGCAAAAGATAGGTTTGGGGGTATTTGATCGGTCTATTTCTATACATATTTTAGGTCCCCATTTCCTATTATTTGTGTTTTGTTTTCGGGTGAAATTAGATATTTTATGTGTTTGTTGAGCATGTGTAGGTTACATTCCATAAAAGTGGTGTTGAATCCTATTTTGGAAGAAAAGAAGTCAAAAGATGGAGAAAAGGAGCATATTGGAAGAAATCAGGGAAAGATGAATTTCTGCCAGTGCAGAACAGCCATATTTCGTGGACCATATCTCTTATATCCAACTGAATTGTGTGTCCTACCAGCTATGGATAGAAAGCCCCGGACGTCTAGTTTCCGGCGCATTTTTCGGATCACAATTTCGATATTTCTAGAAGAAGTTATGCCCATTTGAGTACCCATTGCGCAGATCAATCAGTCATAAAATCCCTGAATAGTAACGGGATTTGTTTTGCAAGTTGTCGGAACGGGAAATATTATCTTCTTGGACATGAGCGGGAGTCTTGGGAAGCAAGTTGTTACCTAATCCTTATCTTCCTTCATTAAGTAATCAATTCAGATGGTTTAGGAAAGAAATAAATTCCCAAAAAGGTAGAGTTCTAATAGGGAATTGATTTCATTGTTGTTTAAGGACTTGGCTTAGCATCTAAAGCCTATTTAAACTCCTTTGAACCATAATTTCGAGAGAGAGAAGCCAAGGGAGGTCCCAAAGCCACCAAGGGGGCCATCCCCCATCACACCACCACCATTGTTGCACTTGGAACTTGAAGAAGACATTCATGGTTTTTATCAACTCTTTCTCCTCTTCTTTTATCTTATCATGTGTAATTAATTTCATAGTAGGGAATCGATGTGAACCTATGTGATGATCTTGTTTTGATTTAATTCTATATTTATTCATCAATTCGAATTTAGATTTGTTAAATTCATTATATATCTTGATTCTTGACTTGTGTTGATCTATGGAAATTAATTGATACTTGTCTAGTGTTTCGATAATTTATAAATTGAGATTGGGCTATAGGAATATAGGTAGTCTTAATTACTTTTCAATTGAATAAGTATAATTATTCTTGACATAGGAATATGTGAGACAATTTTGGTTCACAAATTCTTGCACGTAATGGGTTTTTGGTTATTGCTCACACCTTGGAAAAATGTGAGTAGTGGTTGAAAGCACGTGGTTAAACCCGAGTAGGAATAACGGTAATATTATAATTAAGATAAGTATGAACCCTAATTTGGATTGAATCTTGTTAATGAAATTAATTGATGAATATTGAGTATTACATACTGGGAGCATCGGTTACCTAGTTCTTCTTCCATTGATCACAAACCACCAATCCTTTTAATTGCTTTCTTTAGTTTAATTTAATTTAGTTTTAGATTAATCAATCAGTCAATAATCTTTTTGGTTACTTGTAGTTTATTTAGAATTAGAATTAGTTTAATCGATAAACTACTTTTCCTCGTGGGAACGATCCTTATTTGCTATTGTACTTATCTTCACGATTCGTGCACTTGTGAGTGAGTATTTTATAACACAATTTTACAACATCATGGTGGCATGTTAAAGGCAGACTTTACCTATCGGGGTCGATAATATACAGGTCGGTTTGGACTCGGGGGCATGGGCCCAAGTCTGTCGTGGAGTGGAAATGGTCCCATAGACGGCGCCAAAAAGTGTTAACCGAAAATTCGCTCTGGTTGAGGAATTTCAATTAACACCCTCAGACCGTTACCAAGTGGGTCGCAGTTGAGGAGATATCTCTCCCGTACAGTAATTTAGATAGAATGAATGTAAGAAACAAAAAAGGGGAACAACATTATGTATGTATAATAAATAAGTGATGAAGAAGCTACTTATTAACGTTCGTAACCAGGGTGGTAAAATCTTGAGTTACAAGCCTATTGTTCCTCTCTCTCTCTCTTTACAAAAAATGGAGATGGAGAACTCGTTAGTGTCGATAAGTGGATACTCTTTCTCTCAATGGTGGTCTGAAAACTCTAACTGTTTCTAGAACCGAAAAAATGCCATCCCTCTTCGTCTTCAATTGCTGTATTTATGGACTCCCGTTTATTCCTGAGAATCAGGTCCTCTTTATGGAGAATAGTTGGAATCCTTATTCAGGCTGTGAAAGACTTTGATTGAGGCTAAAGGCGCAGGATTTGATCCCTCTAATTACAATTGCATTTAAACTGCGATTTGGTTGACCTCTGGTCTCATTTATAGCGCTTTAAATGGCGAGAAAGTCAACTCTTCCTTTTGTGTTTCTTGGAGTAAAATTCTTACTCTATACTTTAATGGTGTGGTACACTAATGTACCGGTCTGCTCTTGTTGGTGTGGCACTTGTTATGGTATGCTAGTATCTTCATGGCGACATTCTTCTAACTTGGCAAGTAGGATACCTCTCTCTATTGAATTCGGGACTGATATCACTGTACTAGGGTACTGGGTAGATGTCACGGTACCTAGGTGCCAAGTAGGAGGTGCCGGATGGATGCGAGGTACTAGGTACGTGGTATCGCGGTACCGCCTGATCGGTACATTTATGTACCTATTTTAGTCTCTCTATTCCTAACTTTTAGGCTTGCTTTCAAGGTTTTTTGTGTATAAAATATGTGTTTGAGCCGTGTGTAGGTTCATTTTCCCATAAGCTAGGTGTTTGAGCTTAAAGAAAAGGTTTGAAGGCAAAGAGGAGGAAAAAGAACTGAAATTGAGATGGCTTGTGCAGAATGTATAACTTACGAAAGCCATATCTCCCTCCTCGGAATGAACTGGGAGTCGTACCACATGTTTTCGAAAATCCCCAGAAGTCTAGTTTTCAACGAACTTTACAGATCACAATTCCAAATTTTCTAGAAGAAGTTACACCCATTTCAGCAACTATTGCACGAAGCAGAAAAATCTGCTACATGAATCTGCGAGTTGGACCTCACAGAATGAAGTTGCAGATCTATTCTAGAGTCTACCGCTAGATGAATCTGCAAGTTAGAAGTAGCAAGAAAATCCGTTAGATAGATCTGTGAGTTAGACCTAGAAGAATGAAGTAGCAGATCCATTCTAGAGCTTTCCACTAGATGAATCTACGAGTTAGACCTAGCAAAATGAAGTAGCAGATCTGCTGCGAGTTGGAACTGCGAGATTTCAGTCACAGATTTCAGTCGCAAAAGTCTCCCAGAACCTTCTTCCATCTAGATCTATGAGTTACGACCAGCAAAATCAATATGCTAGATGGATCTGCAAGTTCCAACACGCAGATTTGTGTCGACATAACTTTATCCACTGGCAGACTTTTCACACCCAATTAATGCCCTAACCTTCAAACACTATAAATACCCTACCTTGTTGGTCTTTAAAAATATCTCTCATATATCCAATCATAGACAGACACCAACACCTTCTCTTGTTCTACAACACCACAAAAGAGAGAAAGGGGCTTCAAAGGCTTCCGTGGAGGATTTCCTCCATGGATGTCTCACCACCACCACCTCCAAACTTCCTCCATCCATCTTTAAAGTAGATCCGAGGAGAAAGGAGAGCAAAATGAATTAGAGACCTTGGTTATCTCTAAACTCTTATCTTTGTTTTATTTTCTATTTCTTTGATGTGCAATCCCCATTAGGAAATATTTGTAAACCAACACTTGAGCTTGTTATATATGGTATTTACTTAGATTCAACTTGGATCTTGACTCTATTCTTTGAGCTTATTGCTATATCTATTTTTTCTTGACATGTATGTTGGTGAATGAGTAGAAATTGATATGTTTACATAAGTGAGAGTTTAGATTAAAACAATGATGTAGTGTGACTTAGTATAAACAAATGATGTAGTGTAAAAGTAGAGTCTCACTTTTGCTTGCATGTTGGTGACAAAAGGGAATCGATATGTATGGATTGATTCGAGTGAAAGAGTACATCCGTGTTCTGGTTGATTAACTGTGAATGGATCTTGATTGTTAACTCTTGAATGGAGGAAACTTGATTTATGCAAGCCAATGCTAGATTAGGTTGTTTGGTATATTGTTTTTGTGTTTAATGGGTCTAGACCTAGACACAATTGCTCATTCCATGCCTTTGGTTGAGTGATGAGACTTGAGTTCGGTATTCCTTAATCAACAAATGATTCGTAATAATAGATGATTTGGTTTCGGAATCCTTAATCAAGAGAACTAGCCCTTGAATCCGTGTTGAATGGTGCTTGAATGTTTATAATCAAAATGACTAGTTTGTGTGTTTGGTGAGCTTATGTACCTATTGTAACCACTATCTTGCATCTCTCCAAGCCACATTTATTTTCGTAGCTGCCGTTAGGAGTAGACTAATTTATATTGCTTTGTATTGTAATTGATTTCCCTCTTTAGCTAGATTTAGAAAGGCAAGCACCCGGTTACATTTCATCCTTAGTGTAATTTAATTTAGTTTAGTTTATTCACACCTCACACACAATCCGCATTATGCATTCACTTCACACACACCATTCTCCCTCCTTCCATGTTCTATTTACATCGCTTTCAATAACGCTTTAGCTACAGACAGTTAGACGAATACCACCTCTCTGTGGGAACAACCCTTGCTTACATCGCTGCTGCCGGGGAGGTGGCTTATTCGTTAAATTGTCTCTAGTTTTGGTTGAGAATAATGTAGTTGTGATGTTTGTTCTATTGTTTTCGTTTTTGTTTAAAGCAAATGCATTTGATATTTTTTGAGTTGTTTGTGCTAGGAAAAGAAACTTTTTAGGTCGGATGGACCGCACAACTCATGGACCACGTAACAACTCCACCAAGTAAAATGGCAGTGCGTGAAGGCTTAATTGGTTTGAAAACCAAGGACGCGAGATGGACCGCAAAGGAGCCTAAGGAAGAAAAGAGGCTGGCTACCCAAACATAAATTTCTCCCATAGATTCCTCCATGTTTGGAGTTGAATAGGATTGTGATGAAATTTAGATTTTGTGCTTCAAGTATAGTGGAATGCATTTGTTGATCTTAATTGATATGCTTATGGATATAGTTGTTGATTATGGCGGAAACTGCCTAGTGCTTCAAGGATATAAATGCATTGCTTAATGTTGTGCTTTTTATTTTCTTATTTAGATCTAAGAATGTGGATTGTATTGTGCTTAGATCTTAGGATTTGTTTTGTTTTGTTTTATTTGTTAGTTTTTGTGAATTGTTTTGTTTCCCTTATTTCTGAACTCTAGCTTGCATTGTCCAGATATTTTAGTGGAGATAGTTCCATGGAGCAACATTGAGGACAATGTTAGGTTTAAGTGACAACCTCGTTGTGTTTTGTGTCGTTTATGTAGTTTTGTTTTTTCTAAAATCTCTACAAAATTTGGTCAAATTTGAAATTTTCGGAATTGAAGTCCATTTTAGTTGAGATAATATCTTGCTTTCCAGTAGAGGCTTGTCATGTATGCTTTTAGCTCTATGTTTTGACTAGCATTCATGCCATCTATAATTGTTGCATCACTTAAATTTGCGTGTACAGCGTCAATCTTTTGATGTTGAGGTAAATAAGACTCTATGCTTGTTTAGCTTAGGAGAATAGTGGAGACTACCCTTGTGAGATTTTCTGCTTTGACGTTCATTTTAGAGGGAGTATTTGGTTTCTATTCTTAAACACTTATCTTGTTCTTCAATTTATAGATTGATCTTTATAGGTTTTGCATTGGATATTAAAGAACAATCATTTTATGATATCACATGTTTTGCTTTAGTTTTTCGTTAACTGATCCTTGAGAAGTGATGCTAGGCAATGTGTGTTTTAACTACTATATGGCCTAAACACTACTCTTACCATATGTGTGTGCTCCAATTGCCCATTTGAAACCAAACACATAGCCTTTTCTTTCATTACCCACACTTCCAAAGAACCAAGCATATATAATGAAACCGTACCTAATTAGCTTGGACCATACGGTGATATAAATGGTAGAGTATTGTGGTGTGTTGTAATTACTACAAATTTTGGGAAGAAACCAATGAGTTTCTTAGGTTGAAAAGTGTAGTTGCATGTACTAAGACATGAATGAAAAGCATTATAGTTTATATGTGTATAGTCATTCAAAAGTATGAAAGAAAAGAAAAGAAAAAAAATGAATATATACTCAAAATAAAAAAGGAGTATGAAGAAGAAAACAAAAGATAAGCCTAGATGCATACTTGTAATAGATTGACTTGAGGATATAGAGATTGCATTGTAGATGTTCATCAGTCCTGTTATACAATCTATTGTTGGGATGTCAATATTGCATTATGTATGGTCAGTAATCCCTTGATATGCTCTTAGGTATTTCACTTTCCATTTTCCCATTCTTTCTTAGCCTACACCCATGGCTCCATTATAACCTATGAAAGACCTAGCAGATCTCTTTGTAAGGCTTGCTTAATGGTAAAGTTGCATGTGCTCTATCTATGTTCTTAATGTTTAATTTGTTCATGAGATATTTTGCACTTATATGAGCGGTTTTTCTAATTATATGTATATGTGAATACATTTAGTTTCCATGTACCTAAACCCCATATTCCCATATGTTGATGAGTGTTGTCGCCTAGGTTCTTAGAGAAAATATGAGTGTAATCCGGTGAGGATTAGAAGTCGAGGCGAATTCGATCTTAGGCAATCGAGCTTAGTTGTTGAGTAAACCAAAAACATCTTTAGTATTGGCATACATGCATTGCGTGATGTATTGGTTTAAACGGTATATTTTTAGTCTGAATACAGAGATTTTAGCATGCACTTAGTTTTTGCTTGGTATGTTTAAGGTGGCATTGAACGTGCATTTTAATATATGTCGTGACATGCAATATTCAAACAAATTTATAAGATCCCAAGATGCACTCAAACAAGTATAAAACTAGCATGTGGCAAGTATGGGTATCGCTCCTTAGAGATCGAGTGATAGTTATGATTAAACTAATGCCTTTTTTTATAGGTTCTACGGACCGATGCCTGCTGCTTCATCTGGAATGCTTTAGTTAAAATGCAAGAAAAGTAAATTGATGTGGTTTTGGAGAAAAAAGTAAAACTAAAATGTAAACTAAGCTAAAATGCACTAATCTAAAAAGTATGGATATGTGATATATGGATTAAGGAATTGATGAATTCAACTAGCAAACAATGGGTAAAGAATGAACTCACATTAATTTTCATTAACTAATGTAACCACCCTAGGATGTATAGGAGTGATTATTTACCACCTGTGAGTGCCCAAACCATCATGTATAGCATTGGCCACCCACAATTGGTTATACAATGAAAGAACATCTATCACATAAGGGACAACTCTCTTTGTTAAAATTCACCAACCCATCATGTATAGGTTGATGCTTAATCTATCACATGCAAACAATCCTAGGATGTATATAGTCTTGATCATGAAAGATTAAAATTAGGTGAGATTAATAAGTCCGGATATTACTTGGGTCAAGTACCCTTGTTCAATCCTCCTATTCAATTGAGCTTAGAGGGCAAAGCATCATATATACTTGATTCTCTACACATAATTTCTCAAACAACTCATGAAGAGAGTCATGTACAATCAAACACAAATTGCTTTTGAAATCAAGTAAAACATTGAATAGAACAAATGAGATAGATTTTCATAAAGGATATTGAGTTCATTACAAATACCCATATTTACAAGTGAATCACATCAATCCTTTAATGGGATTTAGCTACTCATAACAAATGGAATACAAGAATAAAAAGGAGGGAAGTATAAAAGACCCATGTAGAACCTTCTTTCTTCAAGCTTCAATCCACTTCTTATGTCCTTATGAGTAGCAATTGATGAAGATGATGATGGGTTTTTGGTGAGAAAGGTTTTTAGGATTTAGAGAGAGAAAGAATGAATGGAATGGTGTATGGTTGTGGGTCTCTTTTTTTTCAAAAATCAGATTCGAAAACTATTTATACTTCCTTCAAAAACTAGGCCAAAATGCTGATGTGGCGAGCTGGGTATCCCGTATAGCACGGGTATAGCACGGGTAGGTTACCTGTTCAGTTACCCGTGTAATC